>PVIH01003541.1:0-61088 GCA_004025045.1 Sigmodon hispidus
GACCCTGCGTCATGTCAGGCGAGAGTCTGCAACCAATCAGAAGGGGAGACGTAAGAGGCTAGGGCTTGGCAGTATAAAAGCTGGCTCCTGGCAAGGGGTCGGGGTCTTCTCCCATTTGGTAAAGAATAAACTTGCTGCAGAAGGATCCAAACTGCGTACTGCGTTCTTCTTCGCAGGCGAAGACAGGGCGCGGGACATTAATCTCCTTGTGTTCTCATTATTTTAGCTAAAATTTTGAGAACTATATTGAATAGATACCATTTCAGCAATTCTAAAGTTAGTAGCTCTAATTAGATGCTAAATGTATAAAACACTGGACTGGAGTGATAGGTCAGCAGTAAAGAGCACAAGAAACTGAATAGGCTCAAAAGAAGAAAGAAAAAATTCAAAGTTGGGTGGGTGTGAAGGTGAGACTAGAGAGAGGGTAGATCTGGAAGTAGTTGAGGATGGGTGAATATAATAAAAATATGTTTCTCAAGTTATGAAAGAAATAAATTATTTTTTAAAAGAACACATGTAGCAGGAAGATCTCTGTGAGATCTGGTCTCACAAATTCAAGGTTATCCAAGGCTTTTATAGAATCAAACGTTGATTCAGATGATAGTGTCAATTACGGTAAGTTAACTATCATCACCACATAAAACAGAGTTCAAACATTCATTCTTACTATTTAAATAAAACTTTGAATCCTCAAAAGATTTTCATGAATAAAGAAAACATGCAACCCATTCTGAAGCTGCCTCAGCAATACCAATAGGCAGATTTCTCGACATTAACGGTAAGCACTAGCGACAAGCACTTTGAGAACAGCTCACAGAATAGAAACATTAGCCACAGACATCTATGTTAGCAACAGAATTTCAACTGAAAGAGTTCTATGAAATTTTTGTATTAAATACTTCTCTTAGGAAATTCATAAAACTAAAACAAGGCACTAAGTTCAGTACTATATTTAGATCACATTCAATGACAGCCCAATTCTTAACAGAGCAATCAGAAATTTGACCAAAATAGTATTGATTTCAACTTAGCCTTCTCTAAGCTCAAAGACAGATTAAGCTAGATCTAGACATTTTCTATACCAGTTTTCCTTATACATAGGCATCACTCACAATCTTACCAGTTCATGCAGTTACACATGACTTCTCCCTATAAGACCTGGTAAGAATCACCTGCACACCTGGACACTAACAAGTTCCAGTATCACAGTCTACAAAGAGGTCTCTCCTCACAGGAATTCAGAGAAAAGCTTCCTGGCACAGCACTAGACAGTTAAAGGGCTAATGAAGTATCATCGTCTAGAGGAAGGCATTCCAAATGTTAGTTCCAAGAGGCTTTTCTCTTTAATTTGGATCAAAAAGTCGAATACTTAAGCTGTCATTTCACATGTCTGTCTTTTTTAAACAACATCTATGAGAATGAGAGTGACTAATGGCACAATATCTGCAATTTCTTTCAAATCTTTCAACAAAGGGCTACAAAGACAGCTCAGCAGGGAAATGCTTGCTAGTCAAGCATGAGGACCCAACGCTGAATCCCCAGAATGCACAGCCAAATGGAGTAGTGCACATCTGTGGTCCCTGGGAACCCATGGCAAAGCAGGAGGTGGAGCAGGAGAACCCTGCACACTTGTAGGCCAACGAGCTTGGCCTCCACAAACCAAAACCTCTGTCTCAAACAAGAGGAAGGTAAAGACTGATGTACACACATACACCATAACATACATGAGCCCACACACACACACAAGCATATACATCAAACACACAAATTCTTCAACAAAAATAAAAATGACAAAAGAGCCAGGTAAGGTAGAATAGATGTGTAATCCCAGCCTTTCAGAGAAGGCAGAAAGAAGAAGTTCAGAGCCATTTTGATCCTGAAGTAAGAAAAATAATAGCAAAAGGAAGAAAAAAAAGGTGGTCTTAACTACTGAATCTCCTGAGATGAGGGTGGGGTGCTTCTAAACTAGTTCCTCCTCTTGTGAGAAACTAAACATTTCATAATAAACTAGCAGATCTGAAAGATGAAAGAATACAAAGATACTTAGGAATTCCGTGTATGATAACTGTGGCATTTCAAATTAGAGGCAAAAAGACAGATTACTCAATAAATGGTATCAGGAAAGATGATTAGTCATCTGGGGAAAGACAGCAGGTCCATTCATCATCTGAAATCAGAGAAAGCTCCATGTAACTTATTTAAATGTTAGAAAATGAAAGCATTAGAATAATAGCAGAAACACCAGGGTGACCACAGTCATGTAGATTCAAAAAAAAGAAAAAGAAAAACTAATAAAACTCAACTGTGTAAAAAAACAGTAACTTTCTTTACAGCAAAAGCAACCATAAATAGAATAAATACAACAAAGAGTGGCAAGTGTCTCATGGAAAAATAATGTCCCTGAGAAAGTACATACAAAATAGTAACCACCATACAATAAAACAAAAATAAAAGGCTATGAATAGGTCATAGAAAAGGAAGTAAAATGATTCTTATGAGAATGCAAATCAAAAGACTTTAAGATACTATTTTTCATTCATCAGATTAGTAAAGATCAAAAGGCTCATAATGTGATGTGTTGGCCAAGCGCTGGGGAAACTAACAAGCTCACACATTACTCCTAAGAGTATAAATTAACACACTCTCTACAGAAGGCAGCACAACAAGTAAAATTATACACTTACATACATCTAAACCAGTTATTGTACTTGCAGGTATTTACTCCAAAGATTTAGCTACATGTGTGCAAAATGACACAAACATATGACACTCCAAAGACATAGGAATCACTGCAACATCACCTGTAATAGCAACAGACAAGAAAAAAGCTCCTGAATGAAAGGACAGGTGAACACATGTTCCACTGATACAATAGGATACAGCACTACTTTCAAAATAGAGCAAGCACACTTAGAACAATCTAATCACTGAGCCTGCTGGGTACTACAGCCCAGAGCCCAGCTCATGCTAGGCAAACAAGAGCTCTACCATGACAATCTTCAGTTAGTTCATTCTCTTGCCAACCATTCCCTCTGATTCTTTTGAATTTATACCCTGTAAATAAATATGCATATAAAATTCCATTGCTACTCTTAGTTTAATACAAAAAGTGTAGAATTTAAAACACCAGAGTCTTGGTTATATGTATTATTAATGTTAGTCTGAAACATTTAACAAATAAATTTGTTGGTCCTGGGTTACAAGGAAAGGCTTCTGCATCCAAGAGACCCCAGTAACACAGTCAGCCTCCTGAAATACATTTCTTACTTTAAGATAATCTTTGCTGTCTGCCTTGCTCTCCCTGGGACCACTAAGGGAGCACTCACAAGCAGCTGACCAGCATGCTAGCACATAGGTGCAGAAGAGCAAGAAATAATGCATGCTTTGCCTATGTTTTTTTCTCTAAATTAAAGCAAGATGACTAACAGTTCTGAGTAGAAAAATATCACTATTTTTGTTGAGTGGGCAAGTGCTTTCTCTATCAAGAAAGGCCAAGAAAACAAACCACATGGAAAAGGAAGGAAGGAAAGCAGGAAGGAAGGGAGGGAGGGAGGGAGGGAGGGAGAGGGAGGGAAGGAGAAAGAGAGGGAGGGAGGGCAAGAGAAGGAAGGATGGTATTCAAGAGAACATAATTTACTACCACAGACCTAGTCTGAAAAAAATTATTCAAACACTAGATTTTAGAATAAACAAAGTTGAATTTTTTTAGTGCTCTCTTCCATCTTAAATGTTAATTTTGTTGGTGGTGGTGGTTAATTGGGTTTATTTGCTGTATTTTGGTTTTTCAAAATTTATTTTCTCTGTGTAGCCCTGGCTGTCCTGAAACTAGCTTTGTAAACCAGGCTGGTCTCGAACTCACCAAGATCCACTGACCTCTGCCTCCCAAGTTTTGGAACTAAAGGTGTACACCAAACAGCTAGGTTCTGATTCATGATCTAGGTAAGAGTTCTGCAAAGAAAGAGGGAGATAAAAGGGAGAACGAAAAGAAAAAGTCTGGTCTAAGAGGGGTGTTGCTCCTATCTTAAGTTTAGGCCTGAATGGAGGGAGAGAAAAAAGCAGAATAAAATCATATCCACATATAGATAGATGGCTCAGCAATTAAGAACACTGGCTGTTCTTCCAGAAGTCCTGAGCTCAATTCCCAGTACCCACATGGCAGCTCACAACTGTCTGTAGCTCCAGTCCCAGGGAATCTGGCACTCTCACACTAATGCACATAAAATAAAGTTAAAAATTATTTTTTAAAAAAGTCTACATATAATTTCCAAGTCACCACTATCATTTTTAAAAAGTCTTGTTTATGCTTTGGAGCATTTGTTTAATGATGTAAAGCTGTGTTGCTTTTGTTTATGCTGCATTTGTTTAACTTGGCAAAGCTGTGTTACTCACCTGTCTAAAACACCTGATGGTCTAATAAAGGACTGACCAGCCAATAGTGGAGCAAGACAAAGGATAGGCAGGGCTGGCAGGCAGAGATTATAAACAGGAGGAGAAAACTGGAAAGAAAAGGAAGGATCGAGAGAAAAAGGAAGATACAGTGGTCAGCGACCCAGCTACACAACCAGAAACAGAGTAAGGCTATTCAGAAACAGGAAAGGTAAAAGCTCAGACACAAAAAGGAGATGGGATAATATAACTTAAGAAAAGCTGGCAAGAAACAAAGCCAAGCTAAAGCCAGACATTTATAAGTAAAAGTAAGCCTCCGTGTGTGATTTGTTTGGGAGCTAAGTGGTGGGCCCCAAAAAAGAGGGAAGAGCCCAAAACAAAAAACAACAGGCTAGAAGGAAGGGGACAGCAGAAGATAACGACATCCCATTTGCCTCTACCACACCCAGGTCTGTAGGAGGGGAGGGAGGGAGGGAGAAGGGGGAGGGAAGAGAGGAGGGAGAAGGGAAGGGAGGGAGATAAAAAACATCACTCACAAGGCTAGCAATTCTGCTACAAACCCACACAATGAAACACAGAACTTTATTACCCCAACTCAAGGGAAGGAATGGAGTCATAGCTACAAAGTCAATTACTGATGTCTGGTTTTCTAAAAGCTTTTTTTTTGTTTTAATGGGATCTCACTCTGTGGCCCTGTCTAGCCTAGAACTCGCTACATGCAGCCTAGGCTGGCCTCAAACTCCTACCAACAATTCTGCTCCAGACTCCAAGTACTGGGATTATAGGCATATGTCACCATACCCAGCTATGTTCATTTTTAAACATAATATTGTAAACCAAATAGTGACTTCTCTATGACCAAATGCTACCATTTTAGCATATATTAATTTTATTAATTAATGGATTTCCTTATGGTATTTTCTTTTTTTATTTTATTATTACTGTCTGTGTGTTCAGTGTTTGCCTGCATGCAAGTCTGTGCACCATGTGCATGCCTGGTGCCCAAGAAGACAGGAAGAGGACGTGGATCCTCTGGAACTAGAATTATAAACTGCTATGACATGCTATGTGGGCACTGGGATTCAAACCCAGGTCCTCAGGCAAAGCAACCAGGCCCCATTCTATCATCTTCTTGCAGATGTTTTACCCAGTTGATCCTTTCAGATCCTGCCCTGAACCCTGTTAGCCCCCTTCCTCTTCCCAATACAGTACTTGTACTCCATGTCCGTTTGTAATCTCAGTTCTACACCGGTGGGGGGGGGGGAAGCATCCATTTGTCTGAATCTAGATTACTTATTATGATGACTCCCCAAGTTTCACCCATTTCCCTGCAAATAATGCCTGCTAACCTGAAGTGTCTACTTTCATACCATTGTCCCCAGTCTACACACATACACAGAACAGAAGAAGCCCATAAAACGTTATCTTACAAAGGTTTGGCCACAATGCACAAAGCACTTTGTTGGCTCTCAATCTCACAGCTTCTCAATCAGAAGACCAATAGTTTGATAGAACCAGATACAATGCCTATCATGCAAACTTTTTAAATAACTTAATTATGATATTTATTTTACAATGTGCTGCCCTCGCTGCCAGTAGATGAAGGCTGGACAAGCATTCTCATGTTCTTTCCTGATCTGGTTTCCCAAGGCAGGCCCAGCTCCAACTGTCTGACTAAAGCAGATGTAAAGTGCTCCACTGCAGGCAGCCTTAAACATAGTCTCTTCTACCCCAAGCTCACAAACAGAAAGATAACTGGCTTCCTCTCTACTGCTATCAGCCATAGTCTTAACACATGGTGCCATTAGCTGAGGAAGGTATGGGACTGGATAAAACTAATGACAAACCTTATGTCAGCAACAAAACAGTGTTCTTGTCAAGGATACAACATACTGGATTTTATTTGTGTATCTGGTTTGTTATGTTTTTTGTTTGTTTGCTTGTTTTTTATGGGAGACACAATATAGTGCAATTATATGAGGTGAAAATAGCATGAAACCAGGACAAAGCCACAAAAGACTTCTTCCAGCTTCCTAAAGGTACAAGCATACACACTAACTTCTCACTCACAACCCGGAAGGGCCTGTCTCCGTTAGTTCATAAACTGTCTCCGCCTTGGCTACAAGCCTTAGACATTACAAAGTAATGATATAGCTAATAAGACAGACACTTAATTTCTTTCTTCAACAAACCTCTACCTGTCCAAATGATGGCATTTTGCTATTATGCACACATTAATTTACTTGAGAAATAACAAAATATACTCAGATTTAAAATGCTCAGACTAACTCCTCTATCTATTGACTGCTATCTCAGAAACTGGGGCATGGTGGTACGTATCTATAATTTCATCACTACAGAGGACGGCGCTGGCAGAAATCAGAGTCAAGAGTTGGCTCCATGGTAAAACTCTCTCAAAGCAAAGCCCATCATAGTAATCCATTGTCTACCACTCTTAATAATACAACGACCTGAAAAAATAACAATAATTCAAGCAAGCATTGGATGTACCCAACTTAACCTTATTCTAATAAAGCTGGGCCAAATAAAATACAGGGCATATCTGTAGTCATAAGAACCCCTATTCCATAGGACTAGGCTGCACTGTAGACACAGGTGGTGTTCTCTGATGTTAACAAGGTAACTCCCAGGGCCACTATATAACAGAAAATCTATTGTAGTCTACAGATCATTTAGCCAGACAGCATAGTACGCTGATAACATATGCATTTAAAAGAATGAAACAATCTTATTTAGAAATGTGTGGCCATTTCAACAAAATTGAATCCCTTCAGGCAGAAAAACAGGAAATAGGAAACCTAGTCTAGACAAACCACACATCCTGCACTCCACAGTAGCTTAGGAATGGCTTCCACTTCGTCTTCTGCTGTCTCATTAGACTATCACCTGTATGAAGTCAAAGTGAACACCTGCCCAGGAGTCAAAAGTTGCAAGCCCTATCTCTTCCCACCACTCAAAGTCAATCAACCGTCTCAGAGTCTCCATTTTAAAATGAGATCACCATCATTGTTAGAAGGACAAGATAATGCATGTAAAAATCCATGGAATCTGGTCAGGCAAAAGTCAGCCAATAAATAAACTCCAAATTCTTAAGACTCACAGGCAACCAGGATAGCCATCAAAACCTCATTGGCAAGCACAGTTTCGCAATTTTCACCCTAAATTGAAATAGATTTTATGAACTATCTTACAGGTTAGTTTTCTTTCCCATTTCGCAACCAGCCTCTTGGCAGCATCTGAGGACCAACACGTTCAGCCTGATAAATTTTCCAACAACCACTAAGAAGATCTTCAATCAATAAGTAGCAAGCACAGAAATACATCCTTAAGACAAGACCTGAGGCATGCAGGGCTTCAAAAGCAGCTCTGGATTCTGTACTTCTCTCAGCCTGTATTTATTTACAATGACCCTCCAGAGCGCAGAAAGAGTCTAGTCCCATACTTCCCTCTGACCCTGAGATTATACACATTCAGCTTCTCTGGTTCCACAAACCTGCAGAGGCACATAGGTAGATCTCCCCTGTTTTTTCTCTTTCTTGTTTTCTACTATTTATAAGGGGAAAAATCTAGAGAGACAAATCTCTTATTAAAACATAAGAAATGGTTCTAAATGATGAAAAATAGGTTTCCATTATATAAAGAAGTTTCAACTTTCTAAGTAAATATCTTTTTTCTGTTTGATATTGGCCTATTAAGGGTTACATAAATATATAATCTCTGATACTGTATTAAAACAATAGCATTAAAAAAAATAGGCAAAACATGAAACAGTGGCTTTCAAGACTCAGAAGTTGTCACAGTGAAGGACAGTGGCCCCCCTGAGAAATGGAAGGCACTCATGATGTTCAAGCCTTGACTTTTTTCCAGAATGAGCTGCAGTGAGAATACAGAAAACAAAATGTTCATGGATAAAAGGTTTGTGGTATAAACTGAGGATCCAGAGTTCATGTCCCCAGAGCCATGTAAAGCTGAGCTATCATGACGCCCTATAATCCCAAAGTGTGGGAAGCAGACATGGCTCCTGAGAGTAAGCTGACTAAACTATACTAGCTGAATTGGCAAGTTCAGGATTCAGGGAGAATCCCTGTCTCAGTAAGTAAGGAACAGTTAAGGAAAACACCTAATGCCAACTTCTGGACTCCAGAGCACGCTAAGATGCACACAAACACATGGAACAGAGGTGATGGTGAACAGAGCTCCACAGAACATCTGTTCTTTCAGGCAGACAGGAAATTTGGAGTATAACAGGCCACTAGGTAGCATACAAAAGGATCTTACTTCAATACAAGGGATTAATCAATCCTGACTAAGCACAATTCCTATCCATGCAAAAGGACTGAACATTTTCAAATATCTTAACTACAACCCAGAATATAACTCAAGAATATACGTGAAAAGTATAAAAATATCTAGCAAACTACAAGAAAAAAAGTTACACTGTTTTTGAATACAGTAAGCATGCCAAAATAATAAAAATGTGATCTCAGAAGGAGGACGAAAATCAGTAAACAAGTGACACAGAATTGACACAAATGTTAGAATTCAGACAATAACATCACTATGTTGTTATAACTGTGTGTTAAATATATTCAAGTGCAAACTTATAAAGTATTCATCAGGGCGGGAGCCAACCCAGTCAAGGCTCTGTTCTTCAGCTAGCAGACAGAACTTTTGAAAAATGTTGTTGCGTAGGTCCTTTCTTGACTGACCTTGACTTACCTGTTAACTGTTAAGATTGAAGATGGAAGTGCTATGAGGTACCCAGAGAACCCCATTCCTAAATGTCACCTCCCTGGTGCCACTATTTCTATTTCCATTCTTAGAAACTCCATTCAATCTTGATTATCAATCAGGACCATTCATTCTCATAAGTAAATTGGCTTTTGTTGCTGCCATTCGCTTCTGATCCACTGGGGCAAGAACCCAAACAGCCAAGGAGCAGCCTCATCTTCTGATCTCATAGAACCACCATTCTCTCCATAGAGACATTTTCCTTTCAGGCCCACGACCTCCAAGACAACAGAGGTTGGGGCTGGAATGCAGAAAGCAGAAGCTCTACCAAGTAGATTTGATTACTCAGACTTTCATCAATGTGAAAAGTATTCAATATAAATAAGTTGAAGAAAAGCCTCAACCCCATAGCCTCAAAGCTTTCAACCCATGGTCACCTGGTGCCTGCAATGAGGCAGTATATCACAATGACAAGAGTACTTGGGGTGCTGTGGACCCTCATGCTGGCCAGAAAACAGAAAAATACAGAGGCAGAAAACAGGATGAAGAGAATAAGTCCTGAAGATATGTCCCCAGTGTACTACTTTGTAAGGGGGGTACACCTCCTAGTTTTTCAGAACATCTCAAACTAGTGCCAGAGAGTAGGGACCAAGCCTTCAGGACCAGGAGCTTTCAGTGAGGAAAAGACATACTCAAATCATAACATGTATCACTAGGTAAAATAGTATGAACTCTAATTTCCTTTCCTTGATACTCAAAGCCACAAATTATGATTACTGTAAAGACAACACATACAATGGCCTCTGATTCAAAGTGCACACTGCATCCTGGACAGCAAGGACATCCTTTTATGGTGCTACCTCTCAAATGGCACTTTGCTATGGAGCATCCTCATTGGTCAGAAGGAATACAATGCAGAATGCTCTATGAGACGATTTTTGAACCCACAGCTAATGGTGCTGATAGAAGTGTGCTAGGTAGAGAAGGAAAAGCCATATGCAGAACAGATGATTATTCCAGTAAAGATGTATCATCCTTCCTTCTCCAGGATGGAAAAGGTCCAATATAATTAACTACCAACAGATGGCTGGCTGCTTCCCTCAGAGAATGGTGTCACACCAGGGACTCAACGACGGGACTCTGCAGTTGGCAGAGTAGGCACTCGGCAGTAACATTAGCCAGGTCAACACTATTACAACACTAACAATAGTCCTTATTGTTGGATACATGAATAGCTCTCACCATTGCCAGCACAGCCATTTACTCATTGGCCCACTGAGTAAGCCCAAAATGGCAGAGAAAGAGGATGACTGACATCTACAGATCACACTGCAGAGAGTCCCTTCCTCACACCTTTCCTTTACATTTACTTGTCACCAATCTTCAGATTGTATTTGCTTCAACCAAGTCTCTCTGATCATATAGAAAAAAAAATTAGTAAATGTCCATTAGTCACTATAGATTTTGACCTGGGCAATCTTCTCTCACTCCAGGAATAATAAGTAACCACATACCCTACTCCAAGTGCCACCAACTGGGGGCTTTTCCTTTCACACTGTCCTTCGTGGTCAATTTTGGGAGGCACTTCAGTGCCTTGGTGTCTGCTTCTGACGACATGTACCAGAAAATCATCCAGACCCACTTGTAGACAACTCAAGCTTCTATTCCTCAGTCAACTGTCAGAGCAGCATCTCAGGAAGTCATAGACATGGGCTGAATGAAAGGAAGAAGCAGGACGGCAGCTGGCACCAAAGGGGCTGAGTGAAACCTTAGAACTCTTCCAGACTTGGCCAAGCTGGTCTCCTTTCCCTATAGACCTTTCCCTCTGATAACACACTGCTCCCATTCACGGGTAAGTGGGTCAGCAAACACCCAAGTCATGACAGGAAGGTGACTTGCTCGAATACATCAAGAGTTCTCCTGTTGAGCCTCTTACTGGGAGTTGTCAGAGATAAATAACAGGAGAAAGGAGAAGACAGGCAAATGTTTTTAAAGTTGAATTCAATCTGCCCTTTGTCTTCCAGGTTTCCAGGGAACAAATGAATGTCCCTCCCAACATCTACTTTCTCTGAGACTCAACTGCTACAGAAAGCATGGCAGTGAGGTTTCACTCCTGCATTCAGAATCTAGGTGTCCCTTCCTCTTCAGATTAGACAACATCTAGATAGTGTGGCTAAAAGAGATCACCAGAGACAGGTGGGTGAACACACAGCACCTCGGAGTTCAAAAACAGCTCCTGTAACTGACACACCAAGCAGCTGAGCTTGCAGACTGCCACTGTGTAACCTCTAAAGGACTATGGGAAGTAAGTGTGGGTGAGGACTCCAGTCTTCAAAGCAAAACTCAGGGTGACCTGCTCTCTGCCATCAGTCCTCAAGATACAATCAGAAACTGTGGTGACTGTGAAAACTAAAGTCACTCCACATTGAGGCCTAGAGTTATTTGGGGAGCTGAGAAGTTTCTAAACCTCCAAAGCTAAGCACCCAGGCCAAGTGCCCAAAGTCTGGGTAATCAGAGAGCATTCCAGCTCTGCTGGGAAGCATCTTCTCCCATCCTAAAACAATCAATCAGCCAGCAGCTGCCCACCTGACAGTGATAGTAAAGAAACTTTCTCTGGGCCTCTCACTCCCCAGCCTGATAACAGCATTTCTATGGTTTTTGTTTGATCTTTGTGTTTTAAAAAGTCTTGCTTGGGGGAGTTGGGGGCTCAATCCTCACTAGCACTACTGTGTGGCAGGAAATGAGCACAGCTGTACAGCTGTAATAAACCTTGCTTTGCATTTGCATTCGGACAGTCAGTGTGGTTCCGAGAATCTTTCCAAGGGTTGCTGAAACTGGGCAGAACAGTGACATGTTCCCTGACATCAGTCCTCATGATACAAACAGAAATCAGGGTGACTTGTTCCCTGGCATCAGTCCTGAGACACAATCAGAAATTGGGGTAACATGTTCACTTGCTATTAGCCCCCAAAATACAATCACAAATTATGGTGACTTGTTCCTATCATCAGTCTTTAAGATGCAACTATAAATTGGGTAACTTGTTCATTGAAATGTAATCACGATTTTGACTTTTCTGTTTGTTTGTTTAATTGATTTTTGGTTTGGGGGTTTGTGTGTGTGTGTGTGTGTGTGTGTGTGTGTGTGTGTGTCCACTGTGCTATTTGAAAAAAATGTCTTGCTATTTATATTTAGCAAAGACGTTTCAAACTCATGATCCTCCTCTACCAGTTTCCTAAGTGCTAAAACCTATCAGTACACACATTAAAGCCAGGCAGGAGTGGGTGCATTCCCAATGCTACCAAGGCAGAGATGGGATCAACAGAGCAAGATGGCTAGAGTGGTTGAATGAGTAAATCCAGGCTAAGTCAGAGACCCTGCTTTGAGGGAGACATGGCACATCGATTTCTGGCCTTCCAACAAGTACATACACAAGTGAAGACTACTTGCATCACATGCAAATACACAGATACTTATACTACACACAGATACGAATGCCACTAAAAAAGGAGTCTTAGAAGCAGAAATGAGGTTGTATTAACTGACTTTCAGATGATAGTGGAAAAGAAAAACGTTTAAAAATAAACAATTTTTTCAAGTCAAAAATCTAGTAGTCACTGATTAGTAGCTGAAATGGGCATTTCAGATTTGTGCAGAGTGTCCCCTCCTGTGCTGATGGATCTAAGGAGGCAGTAGGAAACATAGCAGGAGTTCAAACACATCCCCACACTACGCAGAGAAGTATCTTTAGCGAATTACTTCAGCCCCTTTTAGACTCACATTTTATCTATAAAACAATATCATAATGCTATCTAGCCCACAGATCTCTTTGGAAGATTACATGTAGATACATGTAAAAGCCCTGCACAGTGCTTCTTACAAGTCCTCAATGTTATATTAGTTACTATCATTAATGCCTATCAGCAGCCCTGGTCTTCAGCAGAATTATGAAATCAACATTTCCATTAGGTAGTCCTACTTCTTTTTCAATCATGTTTAACCATCTGGCAACCCAACAACAATCGTGTTTAAGTAATAAACATGGAAAAGAATAGTACAGTGAGAGGCACTTGGGTTAAACAAATAGGAGCTGGTTTTCAGGCTGCCAGTAACTCATTCACTGGCTTGGCACAAGCCTCCCATATCTGTGTGCTCCATTTGCTGAGCTGTAAAACAAGTTTGAAGTAAATGCTATCAAGACGTCTTTCCTCCATTACAATCTACAATGCAATAACCATATCTTTCATGGTATGCCTCTATGCGGTCCGTCCAGATTTTTGCTTGTATCATCCTTATCTAAATCAAACACCAGCCACTTTCAGAACAGATTTGAGGGGATGGGAACCCTACACTGGGTATCAATATTAATCCGTTGGTAGAAGGTCTTTCTTGAAATCACCATGTACCATCTCCCTCATAAGGCTTTTGTTAAAGCTTAAGGCCGATGAGATGGACTCCTCTCCCAAAGGACTGGGTTCAGTTCCCAGTGCCTTACAAGGGGGTTGAAAACTCCAGTTTTAGAATCCAAAGCCTCTGTTGGCACTACACAGGTGTTACACACACATGAAGGCAAAGCACCCATAACATAAAGATAAATAAAATGTCAAGTTTCAGGATAAGTTGGCAGGATGGCTCAGTGGGTTAAGGTAACTGCTGTGAAGGCTGACAGTCTGAGTTTAGTACCAGAGCTCTACATGGTGGAAAGAGAAGAGACTCCCACAGCTGCTCCCTGACTTCCATGTGCACGAGCACATAGACATGTAGACACATGTGTACACACACTCACAGAGGAAACAAATAATAAGCAAATGCAATTCAAAATTAAATTTTTAAGCACATTTTTTTCAAAACAGAGTCTCAATCTATAGCCCTTGCTGGCCAGGAATTCACTATATAAGCTGGTCTGTCCTCAAACTCATGGAGAGCCAAATGCCTCTACTTCCCAAGTGCAGTGATTAAAAGAATACAACACTATGCCCTGTACTTAAGTACTAGTTTTGATACAAAATATGTTCTCCTCAAACTTAAACTAATACACATATATAAAAAAAAAAAACAAGAATCATTATAATCTTTACTAGATGGACCCTACATAGTGCTACTCCCAACTGATCAATAGCATTGGATTAACCTACATTAACTCAAAATTAAACAAGCTGACACAATTTGCATTTAATTACATGTCTCTGCTCCTTTTGAGAGGTAGTCAAGCTTTTATAATCATGTGCATGGCATTCATCAATAACACTGATTTTCTCAGTAATCTGACCTAAGCACAGGCTGCAGGGAAAGTAATCCAGGAAGAAAACTGAGGAGTTAGCAATGCCCTAACACAGAAACTGCCAGTCCCCTTGGGGATCTGGGATCAATCTAGCTAAAAACAGGAGTGTTTGTCATTCAACACAGAACACTTGGGAATGAAATCATGATAGACTTTATAAAGGTGTGATTCATGTTATGAAATGCACATCCTAATCTAACAGCACACAGAAAATGACTTTTATAAATCTAATACAAACTTAAGTATATTAACGGTTAAAAAATGAATATTGTTTCAGAATAAAAAATAAATGTTGTAAGTTGGAAAGAGGACATGATGCAGGGAATATGAAAGAAAGAAATGGCTGAGTGGAGGTCATTTTTCTATGTATACATAGACAAACTCTCCAGAATAAAGAAAATGTATAATTTTAAAAGGAATAAATATTAAAGAATAATTTTATATTATTGATATCTGTATCTATATCTATATATATACACATATCCATTCCATTTCTGACCATCATCAGATTTACTTGAAATAATTAAAACATTATAAATTTAAGTAAATATAAAATCTTGGGTATTAATTACCATAATATTTAAAACTTTATTTCAAAAGACACAGATAGAGACCATACACATACATACACAAAGGAAATAGATTTTAGATACTAAGAGTTACCACTGCAGAAATAGTATCAACCTGTGGTCCCACGAACACTGGTGACTTCAATGACACTGGCAGAATCAAACTGTTCAAATGCAGAGGCCTGTTCAGTGGCCTGAAATGCTTAGTAACATTTTAGTAGGTTTAACAACAACTGGGAAAAGGTAAAACACAGGGAGTGTGCTCTCTCTGCCTTTGCAAATCCACATCATCATTGTTCTAAGTAATCACCCTTGGTCAATAACCAAAAATTTCATCTGAAAAGGTAGATTTGTATAAGCGGGCTGCCCCAGGAGACATACAAATATAATCACATGACTTTTAGTTTCAAAAAAGTTGTCTGTCCAAATCCAAACCACTAGAAAAAGGACCAAGCAGAGGAGGGAAGGCATTAGTCATGGCAGACATAAAGCCTCCAGTAAACAAGAGCCAACACTAAGCACAGTAAAATCAGAATATGTTCTTTTATAATTATAAAACCAAATCCCAAGCTGTGGTAGCTTTCTAAAACAATCCAACTACCATGATGAGATCCATATACTGCGAATGGGATAACACTACTGCCAGAATGTAAAAGCTGCCATTCCCTTGTCCAGTAAGGAAAGGTAAACCATGAGCCATCTTTCTAATAGCCTGACAGGGTAGCACAGCTAATTTCTGGAAAATGATCAGTAAACCAAATGTGTTCAGATTAGCCTTTTAAGTGGCAGTCAATCACAGCTGCTCATGTTACAGAAGAAGTTAACGTTTTGCTCACTCTACCTTAAGCTATCAAGAAGACCAATTTTATGCAAATTTTCATCAACTGTAAATGGAGTTGGGTTAACAATCATGGGTCTAGATTCCACATGCAAATTAGATTTAAATACCTAAAACACAGTTATCCTAAGAATACTGTCTATCACAAAACCTTTTTATTTGGTACATAATATAATCTTTCATATCCACAGCATTTGAACTCTTAACAACATACAAAGATAAATGAGCCAAGTCAGATGCAAATTTTACCAAAACCCTTTTGAGAAACACAAATAAATAATACAGCTGGCAATATTTTATGAAGCACCCAGTGTTTGCATGAGTAAGTTTGCATAGGGTAGGTCAAACAGAAACAGATCCAGAAAGGGCGGGTCTGTCTTCTCCAGGAAGTGACTATTCTCAAGATGAAGCAAGCAATATATTCAAACTGGAATAACTGGGAGTGGCAGACAAGGGGAGAAATATAACTACATGAATACATGTCCAAGAATGAAACTACTTGAGTCATGTCTAATATTAGATTTATTATCAAGTGCCTAATGTCTTTATAATTATGCTTGTAAAAGTGGGATAAATGGTAGAAAAATCTGAAATATAGTGTTTGTATTTGGCAGCATTTCTATAAATGGAAGAATATGTTTCTGTCTGAAAAGTCATGGAAACTAAGCAAACATGAAATTTAGACAGAAACAATTTTGCATTTAAATCTTTTCACATTTTCAGTATTTTAACTCATGTGATGGTATCAACTACATCAAAAACTGAATCAATAAGAATATAAGTGAAATGATAAGATGATATGACCACACAGCTCAGTATTAGATAGGACTAGCATTAGCCACAGAAATTAAAAGAGGAACTTTACCATTTTTGCTGATTACAACTAAATTTGGCACACCAAAAGGCATTAAAGACATTATGTAATTATAACTTTATAATAAAAACCTCCATCAGTGCTTTTGTTATACACAAAGCCCCCAGAAAACAAAAATAGAAACTCCTAAATCTGTGAAAAAGTAAGTGGTACCTTCATTTTCCAAAGTCTTACAGCATGGAGCAAGTGTATTATAATTACCTCATTCTCAGTGGCAAATGAAAAGCTAATTAATTATTAACATTGATAAAATTAATGATTTGAAATGTTCCATTTGATTTTAGTTTTATACATATATCTTAATAAACAAAACAGACATTTTTTCAAAAGGCCACCACTCATAAATGTAAAATGTGTCTGTGCTCAGGAGAGAGGTCATGTCATTAACGAATGACTTTCATTCCATGTGTCAGACATGTAGCACATGTCACACTTAATGTAAATATTGAAACATATTCTCTAGTCAAAAATGGCAGTAACCTAGCTCTTGGTCAGTGGTCTATTAGCCTCAAGGTCAATATTAAGCTCAGCCAGCTTAGGTTTCCATTTAAAAACAAGTTTGCCTTCTGGAGAAGGAAAATTAGCATGTGACATGAACAAAGGCTAATTTGGGTCGCTGCAGCTTTCCCTTGATTCCAAACTGCTTTGAGTCCTTTCTGTGACTCTGACCATCACATACATAAGAGTTTAAAAAGATGCAATCTCCTTCTTTGTTTCTGAAATTCTCCAGCTCCAATTCTTCACAGATTTCTATAGCCCACAGATTATCACGTTACAATAAGAAGACAACTCAGGAGAGACTCCAACCCCTGTAACAACAGCAGCCCGCAATATTAATATGCAAGATACAACCGCAAATGTAATTTAGTGGTTCTGATTCCTACAATCTAACCTAAGAATTCACAATCTATGACTCTGATAAAAGAAAATTTCTCAAGTGTGGCTGTAGATACCTATGGAACCAAAAAGTCCACTAATAGTTTCACATGGAGCTAAGAAAAAAGAAAATCACAAGATACATTCTTTGTGTGGCAAAATTTTTACATGGCCTAGACCAAGATTGTAAGATTCAGGTAAAATCCCAAAGGAATGTGTACAGCTTCCTAAACATGTAGGTTTGCACAATGGTCTCATTGGCCATAGTCTACTCTCATACCACAGGAATCTCCTATTACTATGTAATGTTCTATACTAAAATAAAGAACAAAAAACGGCTTACATTACCAAATTTCAATTTTTTCCTTTCACAGAACAAAACTCAAGTACATAGATAACTCTACAAAGCAAAAATAGATAACAGCTAATCTACAGTGGAAACATCTTGATTTATTAATCATAGAAATAAAAGCACATTCCTAGGATCATGATAGTGACAAGAGCAATAATGAAGAATGGAGAGATGAGATGAAGGGCTGGAGAGAAGGCTCAGAGGTTAAAAGCGCTGACTGTTCTTGGCCAGAAGTCCTGAGTTCAATTCCCAGCAAAACCACATGGTGGCTCACAACCATCTATGATGAGATCTGGTGCCCTCTTCTCTAAACTGCATGCATAACAAATAAATAAATCTTTTAAAAAAAATGGAGAGATGGGTCAACAGTTAAGAGCTCTCTCTGATCTTGGAGAGGACCCAAGTTCAGTGCCCAGCACCACCAGATGCCCCACAATAGCCTAACTCCAACTACAGGGGATCTGATGCCCTCTCCTGGTCTCCATAGAGACTACATGTATTTGCTGCACATACATATAAATATTTATGTGTCTATGTGTATACACAAATATATATATGTACATAAAATAAACAAACCCTTTCTTAAAAGACGGAAATAATGTTCAAAACAGATTAAAATACTTTAAAGGAGCCTCTGAAACAACTTAGAAGCAGAATTAGAAAACAGTAAGAAAAGTTCAAAGTGTAATTTCACTAATTTTCCCTCTGAACCTTTGAAAGATTGCCAAATAGACTTAAGCAAAACAGGAGGGGGAAATTTTTAATAAAAAGAAATCTGCCTTATATACACTGCAAGTTGAAGTGCTAGAGGGGAACACTGAAACAGAATGAAAACTTCAAAGAGATTCTATAATCGAAGATGCCATACTCTTGCCTGTCTCGTCTCAGAGATTAAAGAAGATTTTTAAAGCTGTTCCATGGACACAGAGATCAAACATTTATAAATGTTTATCATTTTACAAGTCCTAAATTCAAAGGTGGGCTCAAAAAAATAAGAGTAACAAAGGCAGCAAGGAGGAAAGACGAGCTATTGAGCAAGGGAGAGCTGTAGAAGGCAGCTTTGAAGAATATTCTTTGGGGGCCACAAAGAAGGAAAATTATTTCTGAAAATCCCATTCCCAGAACACCTAAATGAACTACAATAAAATGCTGTGGGGGCAGAACTAGGAGAGGCTTATACATTATCTTCTTGACTTAGATACACTTCAGTGAAGTAACTACAGCATCTTTCCCAGAGAAGACCAAGATCACCATAGAAACCTCAGTTGGTCATCCCTTTTTCAATAAAATGTTTTCAAACAAAACTTTATATTTATATTTATGTTTATTTTTATATATGCGTATGTGGACGTGGGAAGTGCTGTGTATGTACAGGTACCTCATGAGGCCAGAAGAGAGAATCAGATGCCCTTTGGCTAGAGTTACAGGAAGAGGTGAACCGTCTGACTTGGGTGCCAGGAACTAAACTTGCCCAACAGAAGAGCAGTAAGTGCTCTTGACCAAGAAGCCACTTCTCCAGCCCCAAGAATTCATACTTTTAGTGTCTGAAAACTTATGGAGAACTAATAAATATTATTATCTCAGCCAACTCTCTATAAATTTCCCATCCCATAATGAGAAAGAAGGATGAAGATGAGAAAGAAAAAACCTGAATCCCTATGAACATCAGCTTGGTGCCAATCAACCGCCAAGAGAAACAGACCCACAGACAGTGAGAATGCTTCTATAAGATCGGGCTATAAGGCATTTTCTTAATTAGTGATTGATGAGGGAGGGACCAACCCATGTGGACCCTGGTCTGGTGGTCCTGGGTTCTATAAGAAAGAAGGCTGAGTAAGCCACCATCAGTTCCTGCCTCCAGGTTCCCGCCCATTTGAGTTCCTGTTCTAACTTTCATCCATGATGGACTACAGATGATAATGGTGTTTCATCATAACAATAGTCACCCCCACTAAGACAGAAGGTATCATTGGAGGTGTCATTGCTTATTTAAAGACATTGTATGAACATGAACGTATCA
The DNA here is from genome assembly GCA_004025045.1 of Sigmodon hispidus. NCBI lineage: Eukaryota > Metazoa > Chordata > Mammalia > Rodentia > Cricetidae > Sigmodon > Sigmodon hispidus. The sequence continues at coordinate 19,949 of PVIH01003541.1, forward strand.
CTGTTCCTATGGAGATACCATTGTTTGTATAAAGGCTCCACAAGTCCTAACACAGAAGTTAGAACTGATCTTTTCATAATCTATAATATGGTTTGTTTTGGTGTGCATGTGAGTGTACGGGTACAAGTACCTATGTGTATGCATGCACATGTACAGGCCAGAGGTCACGTTTCTATCACTTTGACCTCATATTTGAGTCAGGGTCTCTCTTATTCAACCTCGTTCCAGATTTGCCACTTCATTCAGACTGGCTGACAAACAAGCTCCCAGGAGCCTCCTGTGCCCCCACCTGCTTCACTGGGGTTGGATTGCAGGTATGTACCAGTTTTTACCTGAGCACTGTGGATCTTACCTCAGGTCATCATGCTTGTGAAGCAAGGACATACCCACTAAGCCATTTCCCCAGCCCTCCTCCATTAACCTAGAGCCAGTTTTTGTTCACTGGCCACCAACATGTCACATTTTCATTTCTTACAGACTAAATATGTACCTAATCACTACCTACATCTCTAACCCCAAGTTTCTCAAGACAATGATGATTAGATGTGGAAAACCAACTGAGGAAGAAAAAGCAGGCGTGGAATCCAGCTTCTTTTATTCAAATAATGATGTTAACTCAGACTAGAGAGTTGGTTTAAGAATGTATCTGTATCTCAATGTGGATAGAGCAGGATGTTTGAACAGATGTAATGTGACATGAAAACAACAGTATTTCTTCTTGGTTCTTTGGCCCAAGCACCTGGAAGGGCCCATGTTCCTCTAAATAAGACTGTAGAGTGGAGGAGCTATGGGAAAGTTGAAGAGTTCTGGACAGGGTAAGTCAGTATTCCTCGAGCCTCAGGAGTCAGATGATACATGAGGGGAGAGAGTCCAAGGAGCAAAGGAAATATACAGATGGAAGGCATCAGCCTAGGGAGGGGACACAGAAGCTGGGAGGCAATGTAAAGCTGAAAAGTACTTTGAGTATAGACAAGAGAGCTTTTACCCTGCAAAGAATAAAGGAACAGGCAGTGAACAGAGAGAACCAACAGCCAGAGGTAACTGTGCTCAGGAGGACGGCAGGCACCAGTCCCTGAAGGAATGAACAACCAACTCTAGCAAACGCAGACAAATGAAGACATAGCGCCGGCAATGACAGTTGGACTTGGTCATGGAGTGGTCACTGATGAATTTGATAAAGAGGGCCTGACTATCAAGACAGAAGGAGAAACAACATATCAACAAATTCTTAAGAGTTTTGCTATTAGAAGGAAAAACCAGGCTCATTAAAAAAAATGTCTATTAGAATGGAAAAGAACAATCAGGAAAAAAGAAAGGTAATCCACAAAGCAAGCAAGGAGATTAAATTCAGAGGGTAAAGCTGGCTTCACACAGGAGCTCAGCAAACCAATTACCAAGTGCGACAAAGGGACCACAGAGTCTATGCATGAAGGACACTCAGAAAGACAGGAAGATTTGTTTCAGGAAAATTCAGACACTTCTGATGGCTCTAAACAACAATGTACCTCACTAGATTGACAGCCTTTCAAAGGAATGGGCTCTTGTAGTCATCTGTGTTGTTAGCACTAACAAGCTAGCCCACTTTAAATTATTCAAGAGTTGTACTGAACAAATACATTGATAGAAAGACTGAATACCCAGGGGCCTCAGCTTAACCCATGCAGGCCTCACCAGTCAATTCCAAGCTGTAAACAGTCAGCATCACACAGGGGAAAGCACACAGCCAACCCCTCCAATCCCATCCTCTTTCCTCACTGTCCTCCTTATCACTGGGAGAGCTGGAGTTCCTGCCTGCACTACAGTATGCCATTTTGTTTAAAAAAAAAAAATACCAAAATGGGGCTAGGGACATGACTCTCTGGGTAAAGAAAGCATTGACCATTCAAGACTGACAACCTAGGCACATATCTTCAAAGCCAATATCAAAGCTGGACACAAAGCACAAGGATCTGCAATCCCAGCACCCCACTACAGGGAGGCAGGAAGCAGACAGAAGAGATTCTCCAGAATTGCAAGGGCAGCTAATCTCAGGTACAAAGTCACGAAAAGACCCTGTCTCAAACAAGACGGAAAAGTAGAGACTGACACCAGAAGGTTGTCCTTTGACCGCCACACACAGTGCTCACACTCTACATACAAATAAACACACACACCACACACTCACATATCACACACATTCACACATGGACAAACCAAATCATTATTATCTACAACTAGCTAACTTCTCATAACTGTCCCATTTACTCACTACAGATCAATCAGGTCTGATCTTCTAGTGTGGGATAAGACTCTTCTACCCTGTGAAGATTTGTTACTCATACTGGTTTAATAAAACACTGCTTGGCCAATAGCTAGGTAGAAAGTAGAGGTGGGGTGACCAGACTAGGAGACTTCTGGGAAGAGGAAAGGCAGAGAAGCAGCTGCCAGCCAGATGCAAAGGAAGCAAGATGAAAATGCTGCAGTGAAAAAAGGTTCCAAGCCATGGCTAAACATAGATAAGAATTATGGGATAATTTAAGTATAAGAGCTAGATAGTAATATACTTGAGCTACTGGCCAAGCAGTTACTATAATATTAGGCCGCCAAGTCAATTATTTGGGAAGCAGCTGCCAGGGATTTAAGAGTTTCAGGCTGGGACAGAAACTACAACTACAAAAATGTAACTCTGCCCTTAAACATTCTGGATAGTCCCTTAACTATCTACCATGACTAGATCTGATCTGACTCTACTGTGACTAGATCTAATTCCTGTGTCGTTTCCTTTGGACCCTCACTTCACAAATATCAAAAAAAAAAAAAAAACTATTTACAAAAAGTCTACAGAATTGATTTGGTGATAAATACATGCAATGTAATTTAATTTCCTGAGCCTACTCAAAGAGGAAGAATCCTGAAAACAAACCAATTGTAAAAGGCACCATAACATTTCTAAAAAAGCAGGGGTAGAGGAGAAAGAGATAAGGAAGGAGAGAAGAGAGAAAGCAAACAATATGACCAATATCACTAGTGTTCTGATTTTTTAAATTTCTGATATTTATTAAAGAGGCAAATTCAAGTCCTATGCTCAAAAATGCTTTTGATCTGTTCATAAACATTATTTCTTAACTCTAAAAACTTTCAATAGACTATGTTTACTAAAACTGCTGTTGTACCCATGTTGAGGAACCCCCAAAGACAACCGGGGAGCCAGACTCAATGCAAACATGTGAGGGTCTTTATTGTTATGGACAGTTTCAAACAAACCTGGGTCAAAACCCTTTGTTCCAGTGAAGTGGACAGCTTTCGGCCCCACGCCCAGAGGTGAGAGAGTCTTTAAAGAAAAGCCCACATAAGCAGAGTGCTGCACGTCTTGGCATTTCAGGATTGGGTAAAGGGGTATGGGGTATAGTAGCTATTGGCTGAACTTTCCAGTGAGAACCCAAGCCCTGAATCTACTGGCTGAACTTTCAACAAATACAATTTTTGAATCTATTGCCTGTCAGGGGCACTCCTAGACCTGGGCCCTGCCCTCAGGCGCCAAAGGCTTCTTTCCTAAAACAATGTTTTGTAAGAATAAATCCATGCCTCTACACTGCTAAATTTGACAATAATAAAAAGTCTTTAATTCAGAACATGGTGTGCGGCCAAATGAGATAGCACAATGGGTAAATGTACTCACACCACCAAGGATGATGGCCAGAGGCTGTTCTCTGACCTCCACACATTACAGCACAAATGACCATACACACATCATGTACATGCAAACATACAAAATACAAATAAGAGCAAAAAATATCCAAGTGCCCAAAATTACTTAAAGGAGTTGTTCCTTGCAACAATGAGTTAAACAAATTAGGAGGGAGCTTTCAGAACGAATACAATGCCTGTTAAATCCACCGTAACAGTATTACCTATACCACTCCAACTCAATGTTTCCATTCTAAAATCCACTTTTCCTCCATAGCATCCAAGTGCTGATCTCAGGAGAGATCCTACCACCACTGTACTACACATTTTTGTTCTGCAGATCATCATGCAAATATTGAATGTCATTCATCTTTCAACATCACACGAAGACTTTAATCTTCAAACACGAATTACAGGCACATGTGTTCCAGATACACACCAGTGTGCACTGAGGGCAATTCAATGTTAGTAACACATCATACCTCCATTCTCACACTAAGAATGCAAGTTATAGATGTTTATGATACTGAAAACATCAAAATGATAAACATCTGTCTTCTAACTCAGGGATCAAAAACCTCTAAAAAGGTGAAATGAAACAGAGAAACAAGAAAATAAAGAATTAGGCCAAAAGATTTCCACTTGTGGAAAGGAAGGGTAAGTAGTACATGTGGTAACCTGAGAAGAAAATAGGGTAAAACAGGTCTGTTCTGGAACCTCTTCTGGAGGAAGTGCTGGCCAGCCATCAAGCTACTGTACTATAGAAGAAAAAACAAATACCATTCATTAAAAAATTATTTTAGCTGGGTGGTAGTGGTTCAGGCCATTAAGCCAACCACTTAGGACACAGAGGCAGACAGATCTCTGAGTTTGGTCTACAAAGTAAATTCCAGGACACGAAAGGCTACAAAGAGAAACTCTGTCTCAAAAAAACCGAAAAAGAAACTATATTTTATTTTTAATAAAGTCTCCTGCTGGAAGGTCTTCCTTTCCCAATGCATTTTTTTAAACTTTTTTATTTATTTGCCTTGGTGTTTGCCTAGAACTGGAACTACAAACAGTTGTGAACTACAAACAGTTGTGAGCTGCCATGTGGATGCTGGGAATTGATCCCCAGTCCTCTGGAAGAGCAGTCAGTGCTCTTAACCACTGAGCCATCTCTCCAGCCCCCTTCCCAATGCCAAATGGGAACCTGTACTCTGACTTCAAGCAGCCTGTTCCTGCAATCACCATTTTTATCTAATTCCCATAAGTCCCACTGTTCTGTAAAACTAATATAATTCTCACAGTAAATAACCAAATGTCATGGACTTTGTGGGTGCCCTAAAAGCCCACATCAAATTCACAAATGTTAAGGACCTAACATTTGTGGGTGCAAGCACAGGACCCCAAGAGGGACTGTAATACTCTCAGCTGCTATCAAGTAATTCACACACATTTATGTTCTGTAGTCCTCCCAAAACCTCCTGTCCACCAACTAAGAAGCACTAAAGTGGTTAATAACCAGTTTGTTGAGGCATAACGTACTTATACTTACTTCTGGGGACAGAGGGTACAAATTGAAAAGCAGCCCTTTCTAAATAACCTGCCCCCACTTGAAAAGAACTATGCCATTCTAAGATGTATAAAGAAGTTCTAGTCCTTCAATCTGCTTGATATTGTGAATCTCTACTAACCCCATCTCCTGGGTCACTCCATCCCAGAGTGGGTTAGGGATGGGGGCAGATGGAGGCATACAGCATGACCATGACAGGCAGAGAACCACTGTCCAAACTGCATCACAGTTCTATCCTCACCATCTCTGTGGCTTTGACCCAGTCCTTTCATGTGTAGAAAGTGGGATAAAAAATAAAAATTTTTGAAATTCTCAGAATTTTGAGAATTAACATATGCAAAGCAATGATGTCACTGAGTAAACTATTAAACAAATGCCAGCAAAGCAAATGATATACATAACTCAAAACTGGGGGATGTTGAGAAAGAGGATGGCTCAGTAGGTAAGAGCACTTCCTGCTCTCCCAGAGGACCTGAACTGAGTTCCCACAACTCAGACATCAGACAGCTCACTACCAACTGTAACTCCAGCTCCTGGGGATTAAACACTCTCTTCTCCAATGGTACCTGTGCACATGTCACTCATACAAACACACTGGTCTGCCTACAGGGCTAAGCATGTAAGTAATTTGTAAACAGGACACAATGACACCTGTAAAGCACTGTTTGGCGCTGAGGCCCAGGAATGTACGCTGATATTAATTCAAACAACAGTCCTCCTCAAATACACACTGAGATGGCTACTTTTAATTGTTAATTTGACATCCTCTGTAATCCCCTGGGAAGACTCTGAGTGTTAGATCAGAGTGGCCTGTAGGCCTGGCGAGGAGGGAATGTTCCACCTAGGTTAACCTGAGGTGGGAAGACACGCTGGGGGTTAGCAGTGCCCACTACATGCAGTCACTCTATCTCCGCCCTGAACTGGAAACAAACATGTGGGTGAAAAATCCTCTACAACATAGAAATGTTTTCTGCCTTGTTTGTGGCAATACTAATTTAGATCTGTAAAATGGAGCAACTCATTAATTAAACATTTAAAGTTTAAGAGGTACAGCTGCAGCCCTCGGGAAGCTGAGGCAGAAGGATGTAAGAACAGCCAGAGTTATGTGGTAGTTCTAGGACAGCAAGACCTTGTCTCAAGTACCAACAGATAAAAATCAATAATTTTAAGGAGGTCAATGAGAAGCTGATCGGGAAAGCTGTTTACCATCAAGCCTGATGACCCTAGTCCAGTCTCTGGTACCCAAATGGTGGAAAAAGAAAACTGACTCCGAAAAGTTGTCCTCTGGCCTCCATATATACACACCAAACACGCTTGTATGCATACACAATAGAAATAATGCAAAAAGCTAAAATGTGATCGTTTTGTTGGATATAATTTTACCTAAATTTTCAAAACACAGAAATGCAAAGGCAACAGGATATACCTCCTAAAACTCAGAGTGGAAATATTATGCAACTTAGAGAAGGAAATAAGAATAAATGAGAAGTAATGAACTAAAGACTTAGAACCTGAGGTCTAGAAAGGACAAATATTTGCATCCATCCTTACTCTATAGCTACAGATGAAACCTCTCCCCTCCCATCTCCACAGCGTGTGTCTTACTAGCATCGCAGTGGACCACAAGCTCACTCTGCCCTCATCTGCTGCAGCCTGTGGTGCTGTGTAGGCCTTGATACTAATGCAGTTAACAGGGAAAAAGACTGGGAATGCCCAACCAAAATAGTAATAGTTTTATTAAACAGACCAGCAGCTGTGTGAGCAGAAGTTTGTAAATGCACCTGTTCTACAGGACTTTATGTTTAATTCAATTTGCTCAAATCAGAACAGCAAGGCCCTCTAACTATGGGCTAGACAAGGAAATAGTTTTGCTGAACAGAACCCTATGTTAGGAAGCTGTTTGTTGGAAGAGAATTGTACCTCTCACTCATTCAGACCTTCACACAACAGCACCTATTCCATCCCGGCTATTATGTGCCAAGCTGAGAACACAAAGCCCAAGTTCAGCCTGGTGGAGGTGGCAGACAACTGAACAGATGGTTGTAACACACTAATACACACTGGCAGGTTCAATAGTACACAAAGGCCTGGGGTAGTGCTGTGAAACAGAAAGTGGAAGATTCCCTTTGAAGGCTGAAGCTTTTTCTAGAAGGCAGAAAGAATGAAAATATACTACCATGCACACTCAAACACAGAGGGTTTCGGGCACATGGGGAATGATTTGTTTCTCAATCTTGGTAAACAGTAAATATTCTGTATCTCATTTTTTTTAATGTTTTTCTCTAGCAAATATTCCCAAAAAAAAGAGCCTTAATTTTCTAGTGTCTATAGACTTTGAAAGCTCTTTCCACTCCCAAATGCTTCTTTCTCATTCACACAGCTACATGAGGCCTGAACAGCTTGAGGGGATAGCCTACCACAGCACTAGAATACGCTAGGAAAGTTTAAAAAAAAAAAAAAAAAAAAAAAAAAAAAAAAAAAAAAAAAAAAAAAAAAAAAAAAAAAAAAAAAAAAAAAAAAAAAAAAAAAAAAAAAAAAAAAAAAAAAAAAAAAAAAAAAAAAAAAAAAAAAAAAAAAAAAAAAAAAAAAAAAAAAAAAAAAAAAAAAAAAAAAGCCCCAGCACTCAGGAGGCTGAGGCAGGACCCTGTACAAGCTAAAGGCCAAACATAGTGTATAACAAGCCAGCCAAAGCTACATATCAGAACTTTGTCTCAAAAAACATAAATTAAGTATAAAAGTTGCAAAATAGGTATGTGGAGCATTATTTGACTTCATTTTTCACACAAATAAGAAAAAAGTTTCCTAGAAACAGCTGATTACAGACAGAACTGCAGGATATTACTCTCCACAGGCATTCGCTGGACATTTGCTCCTCAACAGTGCATACATGCACAGAAAATCAAGCTCCTGCCTCCAGCATGGCTTCAGCCCAGGCACAAGCAGTCAGGTGAGCAGAACTCAAGAACACTGGACAAGGAATAGCATAGACTGTATAAGCTGGGAGGGCTAAAAGCCTGGTTAACAGGCACTCCGGACACTCCCTAGAAATGGAAGAGTAGAAACAAAAGCTACGGTAGAACTGAGATAAAACACTGAAGGAAATGCTTCAAGTTAACAACATGACACCTAAGCCAGACGTTGCAGGAGAGGCCTGCCATTCAGAGCTAGCTCATCCTAACATAACCTGAAGTCATGGAAAAATTTAAGTTGATTTCAGCTGGCTTGTTAATATCTTATAACTCTTGCAGTGACTCTCTGGAAGTGTGCCAATCCTCTGACCTACCTTCACTAAGGCCTCTAAATGTTTGAACTTTGACCTCCTTAACCTTTTTGTAGTCATTCTGTAACACACATACACTCTTAGTGTGTACTATGTAATGTGCAATTTGAAAATTAATATTAGTAATTAAAGTGCCTGTATCTGCTGATGGCCAACTAGCAAAAGAAAGTGGGACTACTTAGCAAACTGCAGCTGATGAAAGTGTCACAGCTTTACTTTACTCAATAAATTCTGTTATTTAGAAATACAATTTATGAGCTGAGGGTGTAGGTTATGATGTGTCTATAATGCCCAGGAACCTGAGTTTAATCCCCAATATCAAAGAAAAAAGGACTCTGCTATATATTTTATAATATAGAGCTATCAATGAGTATAGTAAACACAGGTTGCTCTCCCAGTCCATAAATGCAAAGTCACAAAACCTCACTAGCACCATCTGATGAAACTGGAGAAAGTCGAAAAAGGTCCTGGGGCTCATTTCAAAGTTCAAGGTGCCACTGTTCTATCAACAAAACTCTATTACCTTAAGGCAGAATGACTAGCCAGACCACAGCACCAAGCAAAGTGAGCATCTCAGCCACAGCATGACCTGTTTACACTGTAACTAACACACATTTATCATAAATACTAAATGATATTAGAAACCAATGGCTTTACTAAATAAGTCTAATGTAAAATAAGTCCCTACACATACATAGCTTAACGATTTAAAGTAGATTAAAGGACAAACTGTGAAAATTGACTTTCTTTTCCCTGGCTCAGCAGCTCTCAGATATAGGACTGCAGTGCTCCTAGCCACCTCCTCCTCCTGGCACTTACAGGTAAGGGGCAAGACAGACTTGTGATGTTTTGATAGAGCCTGTTGCCATGGAAATGACTGACTTGGTCCTCATGAAGCACCATGACCTTACTGCAAATGAAAAAGGGAAACGATGATTTCTGAGGATTCAATTGAGAGAAAAATTAATGGCTAGGGGAGAAAAATACCCAAAACCTAAGAAGACAATCTGGAAGATATCACAATGTCAAGAGCTATGCTAAAGTGTTCTTGGAGAATTTCTAAAAGCTTCAGCCTACAGAGCAGAAATAACTGTAATCAAAAAGAAAGACAATATTAACTTCACGAGAACATAAACCACACACTGTCTTGGTCTTGTGGTTTCTGAATAAATACATGTCAGCCTCTATCCTGATAGATTATGAGCCTATGACTTTCAGTGGCTATGTTACAAAATTAAAACTGCCTTACACTTTCCCCCACTCCTGAAAGCAAGCTGCTTTTTCCTTTTTTTTTTTTTTCTTTTTTTCTTTTTTGTGGTGCCCTGTTTATACAGCTTATCCCTTATCACACTGACGAGACTGGGAACCACAGCAGATGGTACCCCAGACATAATTCTAACAGGTTTTTTGTGCAAACAAAAGATAAAGAAGGCTACAGCAATGATTTACTGATATCTGAAGTTAAAAACTGGCAAAATACAAACTGCTTTTGCCTTACTGTTTGAACTGTTTATGCTTTAAAGTACTAAGTTAGATATGACCAAAATTAAATATGACTTCAAAACTTTAAAAAAAAAAAGTTTTAACAGCCATTGAATTTTGCTTCTTGAGGTACTAAAATGTTTTAAATGACTCTTTTTAAAATCATTACCATTCATTTTCCTTGTACTAGCAAAAAGAGAAATGTTTGCAAATTTCTGTCTTATAAAATCTGTTTGATTGTTTTACTCTGAAAAAAGCTACTCATCGGGATTTTCCTTAAAGAAAATGCACTTGAACTGAAATTTTCAAATGTTTTCCAGGGAGAACTCAGGAAAGGATGACTGACTGAGCCAATCTGGAGTCCTGGTTGGAAGCTAGAGCTCCATTCTAAAATAATCCACCAGGCAAACAGAACACAACCTCATGTGGAAAATGTCCCCCAATTGCTCACCCTTCAAAATTAAGCCTGTTTATACATCATAAAACAGCGGCTCCCTTGTGACCATGTAACAGCAAAGAGCACACTGTGTATGGAACACCTGAAAAGCCAGCAGGGGCCCCAAATGATAATCTATAACAAAACTGACAAGCATCTGAAATAAACCACTCAGACATCCAGAGAAAATATACCAGACAGACCCACAGGGCTCTTTTAATGTAGGTCATGACTGTCAGACCATAGCGAAAACATGGTGACCCTTGATAAACATTAACCCTGATCATATGTAATCATGCACATATTTTGCTCTGAGTAGCAATCCTCTGATGTCAATGCTTCAGGCTGCAAGAAGTGAGTCTCACCATCAGCTATGAGCCTCTTTACACTAAATATGTCTGCCCTGTCATGTTTCTATGAAGAAAGGCATAGAAATAGCTTCTGTCACAATGGCCCAAATGCAGAGGACTCCATACTACCTCAGCTGGGATTACTTCCACTGACTGTCTAAGGGGCAAATATAACTGAGTTTCCCTGCAAAGATTATCAAAGCAGATTAAAATCAGATTGGTATAAAAGAGCCAATCACTACATCTCTTACATGTTCACTTTTGTTTTTTTTTAATTATACACTAAGTCTCTAGGTAGGAAAGAGGTGATGTTCAATGCTGATCCCCCTCCAATTCATTAAACCTACCACAATGTTCTATGAAACCCTACATGTGAACCAAAATTCTCCATGCAGAACAAGAATGAGTCTACTAATCAGAGATAATTTATCCACACACAATTTGTTAATTCAGGAGTGAAAGCATAATATCACCAAGTGAGAGTTACAAATGCGAACCAGTTCAAGCCAGCTTGTCACACTGCCTTGTACAGCCACAAAGCAGATGTTTGATTGTGCAGCTATTACACAAGAACTGAAAGCAAGAGCTAGTGGGAGACCGAGCTCCAATCAGTGCAAACCCATTACTACTAGAAGAGTGGTAGGTCAGAGTTCACATCTGTGGGGCACACAGCATTCAGCAGAAACAATAGATGTTCTCTGCACAGTGTTTTCAAATCTAATCTAAGCCACTGTACCACAAGTAAAGCACATATTTTTTCTGATGTTAGGGGTATCCAGGATTCATAAAATAAGTATAATTTAACAGTTGTATTTAATATTCTGTATCCTAAATAAAGTAGTGATTTTATTTCTACACAAATCTTGTCAAACATAGTCAAAATCTAATCTTGGTTTTCAGAACAAAACCACGGCATCCAGTGAAACTCTACCTAAGACAATGTCCAAATAATCATATTGATATGTCTTGAAATAAAAACGTCGTATTTTCTTAAAGCACACACTTACTTCCATCTGCCATCATTTTGTAGCATGAAAAATTTTCTAGCTAAAATATGTTTACTAATAATATTGAATTTATTTGATTGAAATTAAAATTCAAACGTGTTATGAAAACTGTTGTTTGCACATAGCCACAATCACAAAATTCTCATTGTGGCCACTGAATATATATGTATATGTACATATATATTCATAATACACAAATAACAACCATATAAGTAAAAGGTGAAATAGTAACACTGACACTCAATATGGAAATTTTAAACATAAAAAAACAAATCTAATACACTTTAAAAGAAAATGGAAAGCTAACAGGAAACATATCACAATGTGTTATAAAATGTGGTCCTTAGAATCCCAACTCACTAACTGTCATCATATTAGGAGGAGGCTCTGGCTACAAGCTAATTTAATACTTAAATGTTAATATAATTTCCCTATTACTACATCTGTCATGAATGTTTTTAGCCAATAAAAGCAAGAAAAAATGGTATGCAAGGAAGGAAAAGTGCTCTTACTAAGACTCTCTCTGCACAGACATAAACGTGCTCCAGGCCATCAAGTTGGCATTTTCTATGTTTTTCATCAGTGTATTTCCCAAAGACTATGATATGAACAAAAAGATAGTATGGAACTATCATAACACAACTGAAATGTGGCTGTTTTACAAAGCACATGGATGTGTTTTTTAAACATTTACTTTACCTAAAATATGCAAAGAATAAATTCAAAAAAAAAAAAGAAAATTAACTTTGTTAGCCAATGTAAAATACGTGAATCACAACAACAGGAATGGGTGATTCTTGTTACAAATGCAGCAGTGTGGACCCATGTGTATGATAAATAAAGTATAAGAAAGCACTCAGCATTTCTATGTAAACTGCATCTGAAGGATTATTATGGGACACACACACTGGCTGAACTTAGAGTGTTCAGGTTTTAAACATTAATTTACTTTGACTATGTGCATGTCAAAATGAAAGATTGCTGTCTGGATTCAGACATGCCATATTAATATTGAACACAGGCATTCACTTCAGGTCAGTAGTCACTCCAAGTCAGCTTCAGCGGGTGGTAAAAGTAATGCACTCATTAAAATGTATGTGGTACAAGGTTATCTCCCCAAAACAGCTCTCAAATAGAGGTAGCCCTGAAACTTGAGCATTAGATATGCTAGAACCAACCTCTAATTGTCACAAGTATTGAGAAAATTGAACTTACTCTTGGTAGCTAATAACCAATATAGTTGCTTTCATCAGTATCTTGGGAGAAGTCAGAGAATTAAATGGTTCAAGGCTAAACTGGCCACTGCCAACATATTTAAATGCTCTTGACACACCCTGTATAAACTAAGGCTTCTTTTTAGACCTTGAGGCCAAATAAGAACTTGTTCTCATTTTGGATAACTTATTCTATTTTTCAATTAGGTGGTATTTTATTTATACTCCTTTCATTTTTATTAACTCCATTTACATTAAGTTTCCCATTTGTAACATAATAAATTTCAAGTCTCCAAAATAAAGGCATAAAGGTCAGAAGACTTTTTTCCCAAAAGTAAAATTATTTCTGACCTTCAGCATGCACAACTGTATGGGTAACTACCCAGTTCCAAAGCTTTTTTAAAGTTACTTTTCAATGTCAAGAATAAATCCTTTCTGCTTCATACATGATATACCTAAACTGAAACAGTACTATTCTCCAGTGAAGTCTTCCATTTTCTCAATTAAAAAAAAAAAAACACCTAATTAATTTACCACTGCCAGATAATCCACTTCATTTTAATAACACTAAACCAAATATAGGCTATTATCTTTATAGAGTATTTGTGTGCTCTCTCTCTCTCTCTCTCTCTCTCTCACACACACACACACACACACACACACACACACATACACACATACACACACATATCCATTTTGGACATAAGAGCAGACAGGGTCCCTAAACTTGTAATTAATCACATCACATTACTTCATTTCCTCATTATCTACCCAATGGCCAGATAAGCAAACAGGCAGAAGGACAGGTGGACAGAGGGAAAATGGAAGTCTTCTTGCAAGGGTGAGAGAGATCTGTCTCCTTGGTTGCATACACAGCAGAGCAGACATGTGATGCATATCTAATGAATAAATGAATCCATAAAGAGTCAGAGAGCACTAAAGTTCGCCTCGTTCATCTTATTTATGAATAACCTGCGGTTCAGGAAGATTAAATGGTATCACCAAGGCCACAGGGTAAGCTGGTCATCCTGCACAATCTAACACTGTGCCTTTGCTTTTTGCCCTCCTATCTACTCACATATTTAAGTTCAATATAACACTTTCTAGAAACTTGGGCCAAACAAAAACAACCATGGGTGAAGAATGTATTCAGTGGTTAGTTTCACATTCAGGAAAAGGAATTTTCCACACTCAAGAACATCAGTAGAGTTAAAACAGCATAACCCCAGTTCATACATGCTTGGATTTATCAGGTGGATCATGACTACACCAATAATAAAACCTAGCTCACTAAAATATTCCTGACCAAAGTAAAAGCATTTGCTTGGCAGGTGCAGAAGGAATGGTGAATCAGGAAGAAATACCCAACACTGGCCAGACGCCTCAAGGAGTCAGTAAGTACGGGAAGATGAAAAGAAGCGATTGAGGAAACTAACAAAGAACAATGTCCCTTTTTATTCAGTCACTTTGAGCATGAAATCTATACTTACAATGCCTATGAATCACAACATCTGAAAAGTAATAACAAAGCCATTTACTCTGGGCTCAAAGAAAGGGTCTCAAAACTTAAGAACTACAAACTACAAAAAACACTAAACTACATTTGTTCAGGTGGCAACAAGTCACTCCCTGTTTTGTATCTAACAACAATGAACAAGAACAGCACAAATGAGAAAACACCTACATAACAAGTTCCATTAGTCTCCATAAAGTGACAAGAATATTGATATAAATTCATTAAACATCCTAATCAAGTACTTATTGAAAGCAAAGATATGGTAGGTGCTATGACTACAAAAGGAAAAGACTGTTTCGTGCTCAGCTTCTATCTAGTAAGAAGCAATGCATGAATAACTGCAGTGGGGTCTAGGAGGTGGAAAGCAGAGGAGGTTGGCCACAGCACTGTTAAGGAATGGCCTGAGTGCTGTCTGGGTGGACAGGGCAGGGTACGGCACAGAAAGAGAAGTCTACCAGAGCTTCACACCTGATAGTTCTAATGAAGCATTTCATCTCGGGCAAATTACACAATGTGTGGGAAGAGCCATCACCTGGCCTCGCACTTCTACCACAGTCAACATGACTCATTTGTGAGAATTACAAACCTGATAAAAGATGAGGAAGTTCACTGACTATCAGCCATTTTTGGAACAAGACCCCATATTCTCTGACACCTAATCCCACATTTTGTTTACAAAAAATCACTGCTTTCTGACTCACTGGCTACCAAAAGGAGCCATCAGATTTTGTCTCACTTCCTAATTAACTCTCACCACAGAAAAAAGATACACAGGAGAGAAACACATGCAACTAGAATGCATTTAAATAGGTCAAAATCTATTCAATACATGTTTTGATCAAATTTTATTAGCATAGTGAGTGCATGTCAGTTTCTCAAATTTAAAGCATTACATATAATGAGAAATTTCTTCATTAAAGCTTAATAGCTAATGTCTGCCACCCACTTATTAACCATCACAACAGCCCTATAAGCCATTTTTGACATAAAGAATCACAAGCATAGAGAAAAGCTCGAGTAAGTTTTATGAAAATATTCTTCAGGTTTTATTGGGATTGGAGTTATCAGTATCCTTAAGAGTAATAGTTAATCAAAGGCTTGGGAAGATACAATTTTTCAGACAGAACTAATACCTTTTATATAAGGAGCTAAATATAAAAAAAAATTTCCTAAGTGTATTTCCTATAATAAGGATAAAAAATATTCTGTGGACAAGATTAAGAAATTATATTTAAGGTCTATAAGTTTCTTCTGGAGAATTTTCACTTTAACAGATTTAATTATTTGGGTTCTCCTTTAGGCCTTGGTTTGCCTCATCCTTTTTCTATATAAAGTCCTCAATTTCTCCATCATACACTGTGAGTAGTATTTTTCTCCATGTGAATCTTTAGGTACATGACTCTTAACAGTTAAGGAATAGAAAGATAGACATAACCAAGGCATTAACTTCTTTAAAACTGTCTGTGATGTCTACTGCTCAGTCTTGTGGTACTTTCTCACTGACATTAAAAAAATATCAAAAGCTGTTCATAAGCCCTTGCTTAATAAAGCCAATGACCCAACTCCCTTTCCTAATTAAAAACTGACTGTAGTAAGAGTACTTACTATTTGCAATGAATGTTCGGACATAACAGTCTTATTAAAATTATGTCTATCTTATAATTTCTTCCATTACTAATGCATGCTTAAATAAATTGACTCTGAGATACATTTTTCTTGTCCTCTACCAGGCCTTGACACAGACTAGTATGAATGGTAGTAGGGACTAACAAGCAGATTCAACCAACATGGATGATTGAAATTAAAAGGCTATAACATATTAACATATCTAGGCCACACAGAAGGGTCATGAGGCAAAATCATCAGAATAAATTAGCACATTATTATGAGACAGCTACAGAAGCTAGGCGAAAATCTGCACAGCAGATCTTTTCATCACAATGAATGTACAATGTTGTTTGATTGGATTACTTGAGGAAATATTGCTAGTCTCATACCACCTTAGACTTCTCCCACTCCAACCCTGAAATACAGATTTGAATCCAGAAGCCTCAGTGTGGGTAGAAATGGGTGGGTGGAAGGAATTTATTAAACATATTTTCAACACTTGGCTGATTTTGTCCATTTGTCTAGGAATAAGGGCTTTAAAAAAATAAATCATTGCATTTTTTGCTTTTTCTATTTTCCCCCACAAGAATCTGAAAACATAAAGTCATGTAGAAAAATAACCCTTTGTTATTTACAAAGCCCACAGAGTTTTTCATCTCTAAGAAAAGATAAACAGACTAGGCTCATAAATATTAAATAATTACAGTACTGCTTATGCTACACAGTAAGTCTAGATCATGTCCTCTAAAGCATTCATGTTAGAATGCAATCTTTCTTATTTTTCAGGTTATCCCCAGCTCACGGGACCACTGTCACATTCTAGAGGAGAATTTCTGGATGACTGTCAGTCATACCCATTGGAACTGCTGCTAAGGCACTAACCTCACCCTTAACTGTGCAGTTTTAAGCAATTCAGACAAATCACTGTGCATCATACTACTGGCATCAACAAAGGTAGCAAGAAGAATGAAGATTTACACATAAGTACATCTGTTCAGATGAACATAAAAACAACCCTCTCATAGCCAGAAGCATCATCACTCCTTAAAGTACAACACATGGGTGGTAAGTGAGACTATCGTGTCAGGATACTGAACCTGGGTGTATAATGGACTAAAGAGCAAAATCTTCATTTTTAAGAGACATCACCCTAAATGAAAAAAAAGTGATTTTGTGAGAAAAACATAAAAGCTGAAATGTAAAACTGATGCAGATTCAACACAATTTCTCTATTTCAATAAAGGATGGTAAAAGAGACCTGAAAGGCCCTGCACTTCCAAAACAAGGACCACCTATCTCATGAAATAAGTAGCCCATCCTTTTTACTTCCAATAAAAATCCCTGGAAAGTGTACAAGCTCAAAACTGTATAATTACACTAGGGTCACATGTCAGTTATCAGGGGCTGGAGAAACGGCTAAACATTTAAGAGTATATTCTACTCTCGCAAAGAACCTGGGTTGCATTCCCAGTACTCACATCAGGCAGGCTCACATAGCCTCTAATTCCAGCTCAACTGCACATTCCTGTGTGTGTGTGCGCGCACACACACACACACACAAACAGAGAGAGGGAGAGAGGGAGAGAGAGAGAGAAAGAGAGAGAGAATCATTCTTTTTCAAGGTACTGACTCCTCAGAAGGTATTCACCTGTGGTGATGGGTTCAACCACACTGCTGTTTAAAGAAGCCTACCATCGAGCCAGAGGCACATTATCTAATTTTGTATTTCTCACCTAGAAAAGCTATTCATAGACCCTAAATTCTCCTTCTATCACATTACTGCCAGAGGACACAGAAAGAGTGAAAGGTTTTGCTAAATTTTCAAAAGTGCTGTTAATATAAAATGACTTTCCAAAATGGATAAGCCAGAGTGGTGTGACCTGAAAGCCACACAAATTGTTTATTTATGCCTGCTATGTTTTAATCACTGAACTGTTTTAGAGACTTCAAAAAATTAATGGTTTTGGCTATACAACAGCAACTATGTTTCCCATGAAACATTAGCTGTCACATTAAGACAAGGTTTTATCATTAATTATATTGGATTATATAGTTTATGTCTACAACATGATTGTTAAATAACCAAATTTCCAAACCATTTCAAAATAAAAATGAAATCTGGTCCCAGCAAGCCTTACATGAATTAAGGATCCATTTACAAAACAGAAAATTAAATGTAAAAAATATAACCTCAATTTAAGACATTTGCAGATAAGACATCCAACACTTTTTTTTTTTCATCAAAAAAGGCAAATGAAAATGCTAACATGGATCAATAGTGCCATCTTTTGGCGGTTTTTTGAATTGCACAAAGGTGTACAAATACATCTTGAAGGCACACAAGGAAAGCACAGCACAGAAGGCAAATCAAGCTATCGGGCTTTTAACTTATATAACTTACATTTAATCGATACATTAACTATGTATCCTTAAATGTATTGCATAACCTCTCATTTGTTTGTAGTTAGAGAAGTCTCTTAAAGAAGCTGAGAAAACTTTAATGACTGAGATCCAGAGACTCCTGAGCCATTAGTCACTGCTGGATCAGAGCACTGGCTTTCAAATTCCCACATTAGTTCATTCTAATTATATAACCACACAATCATAATTACCCTGTTATAAGCAATGCACACATTTCTATACACAATTTTGAAAAACAGTTTTATTGTTTTTATAATGTTTCTTATTATACATGTCCTAAAGAAATGATGCTTGTGCTTAAATTATTACATGACTACACAAATATTAACTGCATCAGAAAGGTATTCACATCTCAAAAATATTAAAACTTGTACCCAAGACAGTATTTTGATATGTATGACATATCACTGAAAACTGAAAATGGACTTTCCTTTGGTGAGTAGAAAGGGAATCTTACCATTCATAATTACAGCCTGCCCCTGCCTTATACCTTACCTAAGTCACAAGATGCTACAAGTGAACTGGCAGGCAGCTTAAAACACTCTAACTCAAGGGTTTGTGCCTTAAATGACAAGGTAGGTCTGTGTACACCTTCACTCTCTTTTGGGTTGATATTCTTCAATAATTTCCCAAAGTTTCATGGAATCAGAGCATATTGCCCTAGAACAGCCTCTCAGTTCCGTCATTTCTGTAAGCTAACTAGCAATTCAGCTCTCACATGGAAAGGAGAAAATATTACAACTGAATCACTCATTACAATAAATTTTATTTAAATAGCCATCAGCAAATGGTTATTCAGAGAGTGCGCTTTTCACACACACCTAAAAGGCCATCAAAATAGAGACGGCTTATAAGGTAGCAAAATGGTGACTGGAGACACAGAAAGATCAAAGCCAGACTCGAAAGGGTGAGATGAATGCTGCTCTGGGGCTGCGGACATAGGGCAGCTGATGAGTGCACAAAGGCCTGGGTCAGACCCAGCACTGCAGCTGAAACTGAGATGCAGAATAGTGTGTGTGTGTGTGTGTGTGTGTGTGTGTGTGTGTGTGTGTGTGTGTATGTTACACTGAGTACTACTCTTCTGTGAAAGAGAATCTACAACAGTGATTACTAATTAACTCAGAAATGTCTTCAGTCCATTGACTAGCCTTGTCATTTTACAAAACACATATCTAAAAGCATAAGCAGACACAGAAATGGAGACTTGGATATCACAAAAAAAAAATCCTAACTGCTGGAAGAACGTGACTTCCCAAAGCTCTCCTTCACCTCTCAGGGCTGCTGTGTGCCCACCAGGTCTTCTCTAGGGATAATCGCCTTCCCCTATTTCTGAGTGCTGAGTGAAAAATCCATTCTGAAGGACCTTAGATTTATTTTTCTGTTTTATTCCCTGAGAAACAAAAAGGGGGAACAATGAGAAAATGCCATTCTTAGCCTCACATTCTACTATACCCCTCACCAACCAGTGCAAATAATCAAACTTCTGACTACAAGGAACACTCCTGACCCTACTCTGATGAGCACACAGACACATACAAACCAACAGAATATATCTAACATATTTTATCAAGTTTTAAGGTCCATCAAAATTGCTACAGTCAATTCCATCTCATTAAATAGAAAGCAATTACTGCTTCCAATTTAATAAGAATGGATTAAACTGGATTCTAATTTAATACCATTTGTAAAAGTGTCCGTGTCAGGAAGAGTGATGGCGTGTGGATCTTATCTCAGAATGTCAAGTCTAAGCTGACTGCTGGCCTTAACAGCCATCTAAAGGGACTCTACTGAGCGCTCCAGGGAGTCATGTGCATGGATACAATGTAGTTAACTGTACAATATAATTGCTCTTTTTCCTGTCCTAGAGTTGGAAAACAATTATTTCCATTCATTAGATTCAAAAGTCAGTTTTACATGATCACTAACAGATAAACATTAAGCATTAAAAATTTTCTATTTTGTGAGTGGTACCCTGTATCACTAGTAATTCAAACACACACATTGATTATTCTGGCTTCATTCAATCCTACTCGGCCAGAGGCAAGGGCTCACCCCTATTCCCAGAACTTGGGAGACTAACACAAAAAGATCACCATAAGTTTAGGGCTAGCCTGGCCTACACAAAGCATTTCAAATCAGCCTGGACTAGACAGTGAACTCTGCTTCACAGAAAGAGAGAGAGGGAGAGATTGTTCTAGCAGTCCTGACAAGGACACTGACAGAGATATTTTAGGCTAATAGGAGGAAATAACTGATTTTGCAGGATGATAGTGCTAACAGCTGAGTATTGCCACTCTGACTCACTGAACAATGGTCCAAGCTGAGTAAGACAGGAAGAATTCACCAAAGGAAAGGAAAGGAAAAATGGGCAAACCCCCTCAAGTGAGATCAGCAGAGGAGTCACTCACTGTTTCAGCAGAGCAAAAATGAGCTGAATGGCAGCAGGGCCATAGAGCTGTGCTTTACAGAGAGCAGGGCTCTGAGTAATCGAGTTACTGAAGATAACGCCCAGGCACAATTCCCACCAAAAATGCCCTTAACTGCCATAAATAAAATACACACAAAACACTGTACATAAAACTGTACCAAAATTCTGAGCCCCTCTTAAATCAGCCATCAAAACCATTTAATGGGTTTGTGAGGGAATGCGGAAATGAGAGAAATATGGAAGTACAGAGCTTAGCCCATTCTGCAGTACCGTTTATCTGTAACATGTAAATACACCTGAGGACCAATGAGGTCCTCGATGGATCTGTGCCATTGTTTTTAGTAAGTGTGAAAGTAATGAAGTCATGGATAACAAGCATCTTTCTGAGATTGAAAAATCCTACCTTAATAAATTCCTACAGACGATGACCACAACCAGACTCTAGCACAAGCAGCAAGAGCAACAAAGACCATTGGAGATCTCAGCCCATCACTGGGTAATCACACATATGATTTCCTGCACATTGCAGCTCAGATTAACATGAGCTCACAAGGCTCTGAAAAGGTCAATTTGCTAAGTTCTTATATAAATACTGTTAAAATATAAAAAAGCAGGGAAAAATTAAATGTTAGGTAACTTAATGACTTCTAATCATTTTATTAGATGATCATTTGTAGCATGAAATTCATGTTCAGGTCATAACACCACTAAGTGATCATACGATGCAATACTGCCATCTGCTGTTCAAAAGCTTAAAACACATCTTCAATTCAAACCCTCTTAAATCTGAAGGCCAAAAAGAGTTAGCCAGCAGTGTTGAACATGTTCAACTACTAATGTTCCTTACGTTTTTTTTATCCTAAAATTAAAGAAAGCAATGCAAAAAATTAAAATTTCATGTATATTTTTAAGTGAAGCTTTCATGGTAACTTCTCAACCTATTTATTTTCTTAAAAAAAAATTACAATTTAAATATGGGTTATTTCTACATAAATTATTCAACAATAAACACTGTAGAAAATCTAGTGAAGCAAAAGGACAGAAAATTTTTAAGGTTTTTTTTTTTAATTTTTAAGGTCTCATGACACAGTTCAGCAGTCATTCAAGTTTATTCACAAAAAACAGCATGTGGTTGGCTACTCTATTCACATGCTACACAGAGCTGAAGCTCAAGAAACCTCAAAGGTTAGGCCAAAGGTTAACAGGACCAAGAATAAATAATCTTCAAGTTCATGAAGAAAAACGGGAGAATGTGACGATTAGCACAATTTTAATAGTGGGGAATTGGGAAAGAAGGTTTTAAGTCTTTATCAAGATGATTTCACTAGCATGGGGGTGTCAACCATTACTAGGTGTTGGACCTAACATGAGCTTCTTCCACAGAATGGAGACTCAGAACCAAGTACCTGGGCATTCACAGGGTGAGCTAGGTTTCACTCATTCCTTTAAAACAACGAGAAGATTCTGATCAGTCATTCAAGGGTATTTAAACAAAAGGAAAATATTGCTTAGAGTATAAAGGAAAAAAGATCTACACTAATTTGTAGCGATACACAATATAGGACAAAATCAGCGCCACTTAGCATGCTGTTGGCTCAAACACAGGTAATGAGGGTGTATCAAAAAAGGGCAAATAAGGAAAAATTTCTGAGCCAACTAGACAAAAATAAATAAGTAGAAGAAATTAAATGTTTCTGGGATTTCTGCAAAATAAAAGTGTAAAGTTGTATAAAGAAACAAAAACTAACAGAAATCACAAAAACAGCTGAAGGTGTAGCTCTGTGGGAAGTGTCAACCTAGCAATCCAGAAGCCCTAAATTCAAATCCAGACACAACCTAAGACTGTACTCCCAGCCACTTCAAAGAAACCACAAAAATTCATCCTGTACCCCACTTTATACCATGGCAACTAAGTCTTAAACACGCCTCTAAACATGCAGTCCAATGAGGTACTGCAAAATATTTGTGTGTGGACATGACAGGAGTGCAAACACACATGTGTGCAAAGACACACATACAAATGTGTGAGCATGCATGTATAGGCCAGAGGACAACCTCAGTTGTGTGTTTTGTTTTGGTTTGGTTTGGTTTGGTTTGGTTTACTGTCCACCTTTAAAAAGGAATAGCTGCCATGAGGTAAGTTCACCTGCTTGCCACCTTGCAAATTTAACTGTAGCATGTCCCATTATCCTTGTTCTGTGTGATACTTGCTAGGGCACACACAATTTGTCTCCATGGGATCTCATCCGTGGGTGGAGTGCTTAACCAGCATGCTCCAGGCCCTGGGTTCCATACCCAGCATGGCACAAAGCCAGGCAGAGGAACAGAAATTCAAGGTATCCTCAGCTACTTGAGTAGTTTGAAGCCCTGTCTCAAAAGAAGTTTTTTTAAAGTTATACTTTCTTTCAAAATAAAAACTGGTAGAAAGAAATGGTAAGTAATAACTACTCTAAATGTTTATGTTTTCCTGCAGAATAATTATGTACTAGACTCAGAGTCAAAAGCAGCAATTTCAAGTTTTTTAACCCACATCATCTTCCCTCACGAAACAGTAAAATATCTGCAAGTGGCCATTAAGAAATCTTAACTTCTCTATACACTGTTTTCAGTAATCTCTGTATCCACTACATGAAATCTAAATTTAACACCTACACATATTAATTGTTATTTCAGGCCCATACTAAATTAGCAAAAACAATCTAAGTTTACTAAGATTACTAATTTTAATAAGATCTCAGTATCTAGAATAATTAAGAAAATTGACAACAGTAATCCAGAAATAATGCAAATTATGTTTCAGATCTAAATTTGAGGTCTACAGAGAGTTGGAAAATACAGCCCATGACAGAGATGTTTAACATAGATAAAGGTTGTATAAATTCAATAATGTTAAAGAAAAACTGATGTGCTGTGGAGATGACTCAAGATATAAAGCACTTCCTGTGCAAGTTAACAATCGGAATCCCCAGAACCCACATAAGTGCACATACACACGATAAATATGAAGCTAGGCTGGTCACAGTGGTATAGGCCTTTAATCCCAACAGTGGCAAGAAGACTAATCTCTGTGACTTCAAGGTCAGCCAGTCAACAAGACAAGATGCAGACCATCCAGAGCTACACAGTGAAACTCTGTCCAAAAAGCATAAAGCTATACCAAATCATTCTTATGTTATTTAATGTGTAAATTGTACTGCTATACATAAAATAAATATAGTTTCATAGAAATAAAATAAACTTTGCCACAAATGGTACTGGAAGTACATCTTAGCAGTTAAGAGCATGAATGATGGATCTTTCAAAGGACTAAACTCTAAATCCTCATATCCACTTGCCGGCTCACATCTGTCCTAACTGCAGTCCCACAGGATCTGATGCCCTCTTTTGTACTCTAAGGACACTGCACACACATGATGTACAGACATATACATGGAGCAAAACACACATAAAATAAAATTTTTAAAAATACCATGAACTTTGGAAAAGAAGAAGTGAAACTATCTCTATTTGCAGATGACATGATTGTATACCTAAGTGACCCACAAAATTCTACCAGGGAACTTCTACAGCTATAAATCCCTTCAGCAATGTAGCAGGATACAAGATTAACTCAAACAAATCAGTAGGTCTCCTATACACTAAAGACAAACAGGCTGAAAAAAATTAGGGGAAACATCACCCTTTATAATAGCTGTAAATAGCATTAAACACCTTGGTGTAACTATAAGAAAAGAAGTAACAGATCTGTGAGACAAAAACTTTAAAAAATCACTAAAGAAAGAAATTGAAGAGGAAATCAGAAAATGGAAAGACCTCCCATGCTCCTGGATAATTAGGATCAACAAAGTAAAAATGACAATCTTACCAAAAGCAATCTACAGATTCAATGCAATTCCCATCAAAATCCCAACACATTTTTTGTACAGAACTTGAAAGAACAATACTAAATTTTATTTGAAATAACAGGAAAGCCAGGATTGTCAAAACAATTTTGCTCAACAAAAGAACCTCAGAAGGCATCATCATCCCCGACTTCAAGTTATACTATAGAGCTACAGTTTAAAAACAACCTGGTACTGGCATAAAAACAGACTTGTGGATCAATGGAATCGAATTGGAGATCCAAACATTAACCCACATACCTGTGAACACCTGATTTTTGACAAAGAGGTCAAAAATATTCAATGGAAAAAGATAGTGTCTTCAACAAATTATGTTGGCATAACTGAATGGCAGTATATAAAAACATAAATAGATCCAAGCCTATCACCCTGCACAAAATTCAAATCAAAGTAGATCAAAGACCTCAACATAAAGCCATCTACACTGAACCTGGCAGAAAAGAAAGTGGGAAATACCCTCCAATGCACTGGCACAGGTGACCACTTCCTAAATATAACACCAGTAGCACAGACACTAAGAACAACTATCAATAAGTGGGATTTCCTGAAATTGAGAAGTTTCTGTAAGGCAAAGGACACAGTCATTAAAATAAAACAACAGCCTACAGAAAGGGAAAAGATTTTCACCAATCCTACAAGTGATAGAGGACTGATCTCTAAAATATGGAGAGAACTCAAGAGACTAGAGCCCAAAACCCTGAATGACCCAATCAAAAAATGGGGTTCAGAACTAAAAAGGGAATTCTCAACAGAAGAATTACAATTGGCTGACAGACACTTGAAAAAATGTTCAACACCTTTAGCCATCAGAGAAATGCAAATCAAAACAGCTTTGAGATACCACCTTACACCTGTCATAATAGCTAAGATCAAAAACACAGATGACAGCCTATGCTGGAGAGGTTGCAGAGCAAGGAAAACACTCCTCCATTGTTGGCAGGAGTGTAAGCTTGTTCAGGACTCTGGAATACAGTATGGAGGTTTCTCAGAAAACTGGGAATCAATCTACCCAAGGATCCAGCAATACCACTATTGAGCATATACCCTAAAGACACACATTCACACCCCAAAAGCATTAGCTCAACTATGTTCATAGCACCATTATTCATAATAACAAGAACCTGGAAACAACCTAGATGCCCCTCAACTGAAGAATGGATTAACAAACTGGTACATCTACACAATGGAGTACTTCTCAGCAGTAAGGAAAAAATGATATACTAAAATTTGCCAGCAAATGGATGGATTTGGAGAACATCCTCCTGAGTGAGGTCTCACAAACCCAGAAGCATAAGCAGGGGATGTATTCACTCATTAGTGGATTTTAAGCAAAAGCATTCTGTTTTTCATTGAAAAATGATGAGTGAATAAAGTGATTTAAAACACGCACATACACAAAACAAAACTTCTGGTTTGTCTGTAGAAGGATTGCTTAGCAGAAATTTGTAGTGGCCATAGTGCATACATGGGCATTAGCTGTGACTTACTTTGCTTTCTTCACCTGTAGCTGAACCTAACCTGGCTTGAAAAGCTTTCGATTTTACTTTTTATGTTTCATGTATTTTAGAGAAAAGAAGTTTTATTATTGTATGGGGTTTTTTTGTTATCTATTCTGAATGTTTTGCTTTTTTATATGATGTTTGACATTGACTTTCAAAAAACAATAAAAAATGATATCCTAAAATTTGCAGACAAATGAATGGATTTGGAGAATATCCTCCTGAACATGGAATCACAAACCCAGAAAGATAAGCAAGGGATGTACTCACTCATTAGTGGACTTTAAACAAAAAGCAAAGTACACCCAAGCTGAAAATCACAACCACTGAACAGCTTGGGATCCAAAGCACCTTGGACTGGCATCTTGGAGCCGATTCTCTCCAGAGGAACACCTGACTCAGTCTTGATATTAGGATGAGGAAATCGGACTTGCCTGGAGTGGATGCAGAACTAAGCCACCTTGGGACCTCTTGCCCTTGCTGGGGAGGAGATAAGGAGATGGGGAGAAGACAGAGTGACTGGGAGGGGCGGGAGGGGGAAAGGAGTTTGAACAAGGGAATACAAGGATAAAAAAATGAGACTTTATTTAAAAAAAATCTGCAAAAAGGTCTAATGTCTAAGAAATGGACAGGGGAAGTTCAGGTGGTGACAGTGATTGGAGAGAACTAAGAATAAAAATACTATATTAAATAGAAAAAAATACCATAAACAACAATCAAAAAAAGTAAAAATTTCCTCCCTTAGTTTCTTACAGAGGTTCAGCCTATTTATATTTCCCAGGTCTGTTATATACCTAGATGAGTAAAGTAATTGATTGTACAGAATACAGCAGTCAAGTTAGGCTGAAGTGAAGTTAATAGATGGTGTATGAAATACAAATACATGTAATTAATAAGTATAAAAAGTAACATACTACATTAGTAAGAAAAATAAATTTCATTTTCAAATATTTTTTAATTCTCCCTTTTAAAATATTCCCAAATAAGAAATCAAAATTTGGGCTCAGTGCAGATTGGACACTACCAGTGAACCGGACAACCTGAGTTCTGTCTCCAGTTTCCACACTGCAAAGAGAGAGCGGATTCCCAAAAGTTTTCCTCTGGCCTTTGCATGAGTATCTTGGCATGCATACACACAAAATAAATAGATGTACTTTTTTTAAGAAATCCAAATTAGGGGCTGGAGAGAAGGCTCAGCGGTTAAGAGCACCGTCTGCTCTTCCAGAGGGCCAGGGTTCGATTCCCAGCACCCACATGGCAGCTAACAACTGTCTGTAGTTCCAGTTCCAGGCAAACACCAAGGCAAATAAATAAATAAAGTTTAAAAAAAAAAAAGAAATCCAAATTAAATCTGCATAATAAAGAGTAAATTGTTTTGTTTAGTCTCGTTTTGTAACAAAATCTTACCAACTAGCCCAGGTGGCCTGAAATTCACTATAAAGGCCAGGCTGACCTTGAACTCATAGGTGCTTCTCCTACCTCTGCCTCTCAAGTGCTAGGATTACAGATGTGTGCCACAAGACTACCACACTTAGAAAGTTTAGATTCCTATTTAAACATAGAGGACTGTTATATTATATAGAGAGATTACTTTCACTGGGCCATATTCAAACTGCTAATGGATTAAACTGTAAACTAGAATTGTGGATATTTACTACCACCTCAGAAGTCAGTACTTATGTTTTTAATGTTTTATAAATTTCCTGAAAGACTATCTTCTTATTAAACTACACCATCAGAACATAACAAAGAGATTTCAAAAGTCTCTCATCATACCCATATGATCTCTCAACACCCTGCTTTTGAAATGTGAGCTACTGCCATGCCTTCGCTCCAACATCATGGACTTTAACCCTCTGGAACCATAAGCCCAATCAAACACTCTCTTTTATAAGTTGCCTTGATCATGGTTAGACCTAATCCAGTCTCTGCTGGTAAGCAGCTGGTTGTGAGGGACTCAAGGTGAGAATGTACCTGACCCATAAAGACATTCCACCACAGGAGGAAATTCCTAAAGACATCTAAAATCCAAAGGTGTTCCAAGTCCAGCAGTGATAGCACAAAGCCACATTTGTCTCACTAGGATCTAGAACCCTTTACAAGAATCATGCAAACAAGGCCATGCTCCAGCTGAAGACTTTGAAGTTTTCCAACCTCATCAATGACACAGTAATGCTTCCCATTTGTATACACCTGGGTCAGCAGCAGGAAAGTGGAATGATCAAGCTTTAGCCACGAAAGCTCTGGAACTAGACCCAGAAATGAACTGAGGCCGGTTTCCTTTGGAGATTAGAACATAAGAGATTAGGATGTGGTCAGTGTTGGAAAAGTTCTGGCTACCTTGCCGGCAACCTACTGCCTCCTGATGGCCATCATGGACTAATCCACTAGGACCAACCCAAATAAACTCTTCTATGTTGCCATGGTAATGGTTTTATCACAACAGAAAGATAACAAAGACAGGTACATTTGACAAACAACCAGTTTTCTTCAGAAATATGAAGGCAGTAAGAATTACTGAGGCATCAAACATTGCCTAAACATAACAATTTAAAGTGGGACCCTAGAATAGACAGGAAGTTATAGGAAAAATCTGTAAAGTTCAAGCCAGATACACAGTTTAGACAGCAGTATCACAAAGGTGCTAATATTCTGGCTTATTTATTAAAGTACAGTCATGTAACATGTTGATATCATAGGCTGGGAAAAGAACGTATGTGAACTTTCTATAGCTTTTCACTTTTTTTTGTTTTTAAAAGGGAGGGGGGTTAAAATATAAAATCCAGAGCAGGAGAGAGGACTCAGTGGGTAATGGCACCTGTCATCAAACCTGACATAAATTTGACCCACAGGATCCCACATAGAAAAAGAAAGGAATCTTCTCCTGCAACTATCCTTGATCCCAGATGTATATTGCTGCACATGTGCATCCACACATATATACACACAAAATAAAAGGTAATATATAAACAAGCAAACAAAAATAAAAAGCAAAAATTATGATAACCAGCTATCTAATATTGTATAGTAGCTATTAGAGTCCTACTTCAAATCATTAAGTTACACTAAAATACCATTAAACTGTGGGGGCTAGACTACCTGTCTCCAAAATCTGCAACTCTGAAATTAAATCAATAAAATATATTATGGGTCTCATTACCTGTAATTTTATAACCATAGGCAGCCAGCTGTCCAGCCATGTATTCTCCATCTGAATTATTATGTGAGCAGCCCCAGGTTCGTATCCAAATTTTCTGAATGCCTGGAATAGTGCTGTCAAGTAATCAATTAAAACAAAGTGAGCATCTTTAAGTGATTTTTAAAATAAAAGCCACTAGATAACTTCAGGCACATTACACACACACACACACACACACACACACACACACACAAACCTAGACTCAATTCACAAACTAGCTACAAAACGCATCAATGTAATTTAAAATATGCTGCTACAACAAAACTCTAAAATCAAGCAGATAGTGAGCTGGCTCGGCAAATAAAGGTGCTTGGTGCACAAGCCTGGCAACCTGAGCTTGATCCTAGAAACCATGTAAAAGTGGGAGGAGAGAACTGACTCCACAGAGCTGCTCTCCGACCTCACATATTCACTACGGCACTCAAGGTCACACATTGTGTTGACCAGTCTTATGTCAATGTGACACAAGCTAGAGTCATCAGAAAGTAGGGAACCTCAAACTGAAAAAAATGCCTCCATGAGATCTGGCCTTTCATTTTCTTAGTGACTGATGTGGGAGGGCCCAGCCCATTGTAGGTGGTGGCATCTCTGGGCTGGTGGTCCTGGGTTCTATTTAAAAAGCAGGCAGAGTATGCTAGCCAGTAAGCAGCAACTCCCCTGGCCTGTGCATTAGCTCCTGCCTTCAGATTCCTGCCTTGTTTGAGTTCCTGCCCTGACTTCCTTCAGTGATAAACAGTGATAAGGAAATATAACCCTTTCCTCCCCAAGTTGCTTTGGTCATGGTGTTTTGTCACAGCAACAGAAACCCTAACTAAGACATACTTATATGCATTATGCACAAAGACACAACAGTACTAAGTAAATATTTTAAAACTAAAATCTAGATAAAATAACCACAGAATCACAAGAAGAATCTCTGTATTTTAAAAATGGCCTTTCAGTATCTCGTCAGCAAATTCCCATACTAGGAATGGGTTATCTCTAATTCCATCATTGGCCAAGGTGTCCCATGGGAACCCCCAAATAACCCAGGCTGTTACTTTCCCAGACTTATAGTACTATAGATTGCTCTCCACAAGCTTATAGTATGGCCCTGCTGGTGAAGACAATACTACAGCTACTGACTATGGAGAAGTCGAGCTGGTGCGTCCCTAAAGCCTTCACCCCTTACTGGAAGGCGCTATGCATATACTAAAGGAGAAGGCAAACTAGCCCAGCTACAAATTCCAATCACAGTGGTGACCTGAATATAATATGCACTAGTACAATAGTGGCACAAGGTTTGTGGGCCAAACCAACCAATATCTGGTTAGACTTATAGCCCACTCCATGAGATAGAACCCATCCCCAACACTGCTCAGGTAGCCAAAAACCAGGGACCTACGTAAAACCAAATACTACTGTTATACTAAAAGAATGTAGCAATAAATGACTACTAATGGCATTCTGTTGTACTCATACATCAGTGCCTTTTTGTTTTATCATACTATATTTTATTTGATTATTATCATCCCTTAGGAACCTGTTTGTATCTAATGAGAGACAGAAGGAGGGCAGATCCAGATGACAGGGGACATGAGGAGGAACTGGAAAGAAGTCACAATCATAATACATGTGGAAAAAAAAACAATTTTCAATAAAAAAGGGCAAAAATAAGATAGTAATTTAAAAACAATTTATTTAATTAAAAATCAATATGTAATGTCCTTTTGGACTCAGAAGAAGATTCAGTCAGCAAAGGTGCTTGCCCCTAACCCTGGTGACCTGAGGTCACTCCCAAGACGTACATCAGAGAAGGAGAAGTGACTCCATGTTGACATCTGACCCTCACTCACATGCTCCAACACACACACACACACACACACACACACACACACACACACACGCACACACGCACGCACGCACGCACGCACGCACACACACACACACACAGAGACACACAGGAACCTGCACACTGCACACTCTCATGAACATATACACATATAGACAATGCAAAAAAACATATAAATACAAATAAAAACAGTCTGATGACCTGTCCATTCACAGACTTTTAAATAATAGTTTTAATCTTTATCCATTTAAAATTTACAGATTAAAAATAATCAAAATTGAAATTTTCAGGATTAAAGTTACTCCACTCACAAATTACTAAACTATTAGGAAGAAAAAAAAGACTCTCCCTTAGACTGCCCTAACAATTTACAAGTAAACATAAATGACAATAAAGACATGATTGGGATAAACGTGATTAACTTCCTCAAACACAAGCACATTCTAAATGGACAGACTTGAAAAGCTCAATCATCTAAATAAAGTAACCATTAAACCTTCCCACACTTTACCAGATAAACAATTACAAGCTAATTCGAACTGTACAACTGTGTGACTATTTCCCACAATAGAGTAAAAAGTAAAATGGTTTTTTGTGCCCAGTACCTCTGTCCAATTCCTGAATATTCACTAATGTGCTAATAATCACATGCCCAAAACACCACTGTTAGCACAAGAATCCCAAATTTCAATAAAGTTTTAATTTGAAATTACAACAGACTTATACCATAGTCAAATCAAAAGAATTCCTAGTGTCATAGCCCCTTTCTTCAAAGAACATACAATCTAAAGTTTTGATTGTTTTGAATTCTTGGAAAACTCCCAGCAATGTATTTAGATCATGTTCATCCCCCTAATTCCTCCTAGATCCATTCTCTATCCTCTTGGTATTTCCTCCTTTTTAACCTATCACTTACCAGATTTGAAAACATCCTATTTTTAAATACTGTTTCCTAGCATAAATACAGAGACCCTAAGACTGGAGCTACTCCACATATAGTATAGGCCAGCCATGCCAGCCTCTCCCCTAGATGGATATGGATGTAATTCTGAGAACGCTTACCTGTCACTTGGTGGCCTGGGCTCCTCTTGCAAATGTTTTTGGGTATTCCGCCTTCGTACTTTAGGAAATATGTGCTTTCTTGAGAAATGTCTGTCCTGAGGCTTTGAATCTTCCTGTGACATGATGTCTTCTATGTCATCCAGCAGTGCATCACAGGATGAGGAAGGCATCTTCTATAGGACATAAAAAAGTTACAAATAGCTCAGGGTTTAGAAAATCTGCTTAGCATTGTACCGGCAAACAATTCTCACCGAGCTTGAATCAAATCAACTCTTTAAGGTCTAAGTTCTTAGAAAACGTAGGCAGATAAACCTAAAGTCCTGGGATAGTGGATTATCCCATGATTGAACTGTAACTGTCATAACGAAAAACCACAGAGGAAAAAGTAGAACAGGGCCTTTTCAAGAGAAAGGAAACTGAGAGCCAAACAATCCCAACCATGGCTGCCAACGACCACCAAGGCCTCTTGAGAAGAGACAGCATCTTTAACAAATGGAGCTTGAAAAACTGAATGACCACATGTAGAAGAATGAAACTAGAGGCTTATTATTCTGCACAGAAATCAACTCCAAATGGATAACAGACCTCATCATAAAATCTGAAACTGGTAGAAGAAAACATAAGCATTACATACAATATATGTGTAGGAAAGGACTTCCACTCAGGAATTAAGGCCAATAATTGACAAATGGGACCTCATAAAACTAAAAACCTTTTGTATAGCAAAGGATACAGTCACCAAGGGAAGAAAAAACCCACAAAGTGGGAAAGATGTTTGCTAACTAAACAGAGGGTTAACATCTAGCATAAGATGTTAAGAAATCAAAAGAAAATGAATCAAGAAAACAACCAAATTTAAGAATGGGATACAGATCTAAACAAAGTTCTCAAAAGATGAAAAAATAGTGGCTAAGAAATATTTCAAGTGTTCAGCAACCCAAAAAATCTGGGAAATGCAAATAAAAACTACTCTGAAATTTCATCTCACCACAGTCAGAGGCACCAAGATGGAGAAAGCAAATGGCAAGCCATGCTGATGAGGGCACGGGTAAAGGGCACTCGCTCTCTGCTGGAAATATGGAAATCAGGGTGAAAATTTCCCAAATACTAAAAACACTTCTTCCATACGACTCAACTGTACCACTCCTTGGAAAATGCTCAAAGAACTTCACATCCTACTTTACAGATACGTGCTCAGCCATGTTCACTAACTCTAGGCCTGGTTTTTTGGTTTGGTTTTGTTTGGCTGGTTGCTTTGGCTTTTTTGAGACAAGGTCTCACTATGTAGTTCTGGCTGTCCTGGAACTCACCATGTAGACCAGCTGGCCCTGTAGTAGTATGATTTGAGGTTGTATAAATGAGACTTAGAGTCAAGTATCAGGGGAAAGCTGAAATATCATAGAAAGGAAGTATCACAGTCAATTCTCACCTAGCTGTCTTGCAACTTCCTCAGCCCTCCTGGTTGCCAGTCACTTCTCCCAGTCGCCTCTGTCTCTCTGGGTTTCTACAAGCTCTAATATACCCTATCCCATCCAGGAATAAAGGCACGTAACCTTGAATTCACAGAAACAGAAGAACTTCTGTCTCTGGAGTTGTGGGATCAAGGGTGGAGGTCACCACTCTAGGCTTTCCCTGTGCTGGGATTAAAGATGTGTGTGATTGACTCAGCTGTTTATCCTTGTATTCAAGGATTAAGGATTTCCTGAGCTCTCTGCCTAGGATTTGACTATGTGGTCTCTCTGATATCCCAGGATTTATTAAATATCTAACATATATCCACATCTGCTGTCTCTGCATTCCAGGTGCTGAGATTAAATGTGTGCCCCACAACACCCAGCCTGACTCTCTAGTTATAATACCTAGGAAACAGAAACAACTTAAATGCCCTTCAACTGATGAATGGATAATGAAAATATGGTGTACATACACTACATAATAATATTCAGTAGTTAAAAAAAGAAAGTACGAAATTTGCAAGTAAATGGATAGAACTAGAAAATAGTGAGTGGGGGGAAACCCAGACCTAAGGAATTGAAATACCTCTAAGTGAAAACAATGTTTCATGTTCTCTCATTTGTGGCTCCTAGCTCCAAATCCTCAGTTGTGAGTATACAACTCGAAGTAATGACAGAAACCAGGTTCAATTCCCAGTACCCACATCTGGGCTCACTACCATCAGTAACTCCAATTCCTCTGGCCTCCAGAGTTACCAGACAGGTGAGAGGTACAGAGACATAGATGCAGGCAAAACACATATACATGTAAAATAAAATTTAAATTAAAAACACACACAAGGGGCTGGAGAGATGGCTCAGCGGTTAAGAGCACCGTCTGCTCTTCTAGAGGACCCGGGTTCGATTCCCAGCACCCACATGGCAGCTAACAACTGTCTGTAGTTCCAGTTCCAGGCAAACACCAAGCCAAATAAATAAATAAATAAAGTTTGTTAAAAAAAAAAAAAAAAAAAAAAAAAAAAAAAAAAAAAAAAAAAAAAAAAAGAACCACAATGTT
Source organism: Sigmodon hispidus (assembly GCA_004025045.1). Lineage (NCBI taxonomy): Eukaryota > Metazoa > Chordata > Mammalia > Rodentia > Cricetidae > Sigmodon > Sigmodon hispidus. The sequence goes on from PVIH01003541.1 coordinate 54,916, forward strand.
TTGGGCTGGAAAGATGGCTCAGCAGTTAAGAGCACTGATTGTTCTTCCGGAGGACCTGAGTTCGATTCCCAGCATCCACATGACAGCTAACAACTGTCTATAATTCCAAGATCTGACACCTTTACACAGGTATACATGCAGACAAAACACCAATTCACATAAAATAAAATAAATATTTAAAAAAAAAAACACACACACACAAACATACACAGTATGCTTGAAAAAGTCACAGGGAAACAGTTTATGTTTACTTAAAAATATAAATATATATTGTGTATATATATATATATATATATGTATGCATATAGACAGAGACATACATATATTGTTTAAATGAAGTTATGCCATTCAGGTAATAGACTATCTACCAAAAGCCCCATTGCCAGGTCTGGGAAACCTTCCTTTCAGTTCATGGTCAAGGAAACTGAAAAGACTCTCAAAATAGCACAGGCTCTTGTCTTGCTCTTGGCTGTCTCCCAGAGCTTGAAGGTAAGACTCTCCTGCTAAAGATACTACACCCTTCAGACACAGAACTTGAAGGAATCAAGCTAGAACTGACCCCGAAATTTCCTCCCTGAGAACTCACTCTCTCACACTATTGGAAAGAGCTATGCAAGCTGCCGAGAGAGAAAAGCAATCAATAGTCCTACCTAGCTGTAAAGCCTATCAGCCACAACAATGACCAGCTTGGCAAGACATGCCCAAGGATGCAACAGTGATACTTATACCCCAGGGGTTACCAATAGCTGTTTAAATGGACTCATGAATCCACTCAACAGGAAGACCCTCTGAAAACAACATTTGAAATCCTTGTGACAACGTTATCCCTATATCAATGTCTGGACCCTGGTTGTGGAAATGTACCATTCTACAATGTCACCACATATTGCCACTAAGGGCTTTGGGGAAAGTTTACAATATCAGCATAATTTTTACAACTGTGACTGAAACTATAACCGTTAAAAGAGTATTTGTAAAGGAAAAGAAATACTAAGGGAACAGGGCAGAAAATGCATTGAGGAACAGAAAGTGCTAATTCTACCAACATCAAACAAATCTCTTACAGTGTCATCTCATCAACCATTTCTAACTCTGCAAAGCAAGAAGTAGTGTTATGCAGACTTTAAAGATAAACAAATAAGGATGTATAGATGGCTCAGCACTTAAGACCACTTCCTGCTCTTCCAGAGGACCTAGGTTCAGTTCCCAGAACTAAAATGGCAGCTAACAGCTGTCTGTAACCCCAGTTCAAGAGATTCTGACATCCTCTTCTGGCATCTACAGACAATGAACACACATGGTACACAGAATACATGCAGGCAAAACACCCATACACATAAAATAAAAATAAATAAAATCCTGTTTTTTTTTAATAAATGAAAATAAACAGAGACGTTAACTTGACTGAGGAAACCAAACAAGGCCTTCACAGAAGCGGAGTCTGGGCCATACCACTGTGGCATCTACTACCTGTTATGGGTATACTGAGCAAGCACATTCCTCATTCACGTCACCTAAATTTGTGTTATACTCAGCTGGCTGTAAGTCTTTCTGATGAATTTCCTTTTTCTCCATTTACAAGATTCCCATCTTTCTGATCACACCATTCAGTTACCAGAGTGGCTTTCTACCAGGCCTATTTTGTGCCTGGAATCTGCAGTGTATGCTTTAAACACATTATGCATCGTCATGTTTACTCTCTATTCTAATGCTCACACAGTAAAGCAGAGACTTTAGGTGCTTTGCTCTGGTTTACCTAAGGTGCACAGGACTGTACCTAACAGTGAGTGGTTTACCACAGACCACCCAGTCCAACAAAGTATGAGCCTGGCCACCTCTGTCAGAGTTACCTTTCTCATTGCAGTGACAAAATACCTACAAAAAAAAGTGATTATGTGGGCTCACAAGATGGGAAGATACAGTCCATGCAAGCAAAGAAGCCACCATGGCATTAGGTGGCTTGTCACATTGCACTACAGTCAGGAAACAATGCTTGTCTCAGGGGGCTTCCTCTATTTGCACACTTCTTAATTCAGCCTCCAAGTCTAGTCCTTGGGGTGGTGCTACCCACATTCATGACAGGAATTCTTTTATCATCTATGCCTCTCTGGAAATCTCCTCACAGATACACCTAGAAAAAACTGTCTCCTAGGTGAGTCTAAGTTGTCAGTAATGATTATCAATCATAACTCCCCACTGTCCCTACTGTACTAACCTTTAGACACACTGAGTAAGCTAAACTAGGTCTTCACACATGATGCACCTCCTCAGCTGGAATATTATCTGCAAAGCTTCTTGCAATACTTATCCAAATCACACCTGTTGTTTTTGGTTCCTGCCCAAACTTTCCAGGCCTGGATCAGAGGTTTAGTCTCACTCTCAGCCCTGCTTTGCTTCAAATAATCACATACAGGCTTATATTATTTTTATGCTGATTGACCTAGGGCCCAGGCATATAATTTGCTAACTCCTTCATCTGAACTAACCCATCTTGTTCAACTGCGCGACTCGGTACCTTTTCTCAGAGCAGCATTTCAGCTTCTTTCCTCCACGTCTGTTGCCATCTCCTTGTCTTGTCTATGGCAGCTCTCTCTCGGGCAGCTCTCTGGCATCTGTCTGTTCTTCCTGTACTCAGAGTTTTCTTAGTCTAGTAGCCCTACCCACAATTCCTGTCTGCCTTTTGGCCAATTAAACCCATAGGCAGGACAAATATTTACATTATCAGCATAATCACACCACCACTTTAAGACAGGCCTTTCCCAATCACCTTAGCTAAAATGACCACATTGCCGAAAAGCATATAGTCTAGCTCTACCATATGCTGCAATTTTCTTCATCTGGTATCATGGATAACTGCACATCTTTCATACTACAACTTAACATTCATAAGCAGTAAAGCATCACCTCACCTTCACTGCCAATAACTCCAACAATGCTGACACACAGCAGGCACACCATACATAATGATGAAATAAATAGATAATAATGCTTGATAATCTTAAACTTACCTACTCTTTCTATAATACTAGAGAAAATTCTTACATAAAAGGAATCTGCAATGAAAACTTAATCACTTGAATTTATTCTATCACTACTATCCTACACTATAATAATGAAAAAGGCTAAAACGAGGGAGCACCACTGAACATTACTAAGAATTACTGAACGACTGTAAATAATTAAATGTCATATTAAAAGTCAAAGTTTCTTAAAAAAAATTATACAATGTTTACATCAGATCCACTGAAGGGAAATATAATTTTAAAAAGCAGGGTTAAAAGGAGTCAATAGCTCTTACATTGTCAGAGTTAGGGAGCACTGTAAAACACACAAAGCTAGTATCCACAGAAGCTATAAGACTTCTACACTGATAAAGTTAGAATCAGAGTCTAGGCCTTTTCTCAATAATGGAAAAGAGCAAACCATGTAAGAGTCTAACATAATTTTGAGAAGTAAACAGCCCAGAAAAGAGAAGACTCTTTTAATAAAACATCAATAAAAAAGGGTCAAATGAATGCTCAAATATACAAACAATAAATATTTAAACAATGGGTTATCTACCCTACCTTGCTAAGAAAGAATTTCAACTAGAAAAACCCTTATGACTCCCTAAAGGTATAGCACACTAGTATACTCTTTCTGTGGAACCACCTATCAATACATCTCAAGCTGTACAAAACACACATCTTTTGTCCAGCAATTCAATTACTATAGTTTTACTTTAAGGAGCCAAATCAATGTAATGGAATACAGACATTCCTAAAGCTGAGTCTATATCAAAATCACTTTCAAAATCTCATTCATCACTATGAATAAGCTAAAGTTGTTACTTCAAACAAGCTGGAAGATAACTGTTTTAAGTATCATAAAAATGAAGTTTAAGAGGGAAAGGTAGTAGTTAAATAAGGCAGGAAGATCTCTTAAAAATTCTTCTCAAAAGCACAGGAAATCAAGTTTCATAAAGAGATAAAAATAGAAAGGATAGATACGGTAGAGCAGTGTGGTTCCTTACACAAGTGAATTGGTAAGGAACTTTTCATACTATCAAATACCCAGAACCATGAATTTCCAATAGCAACAGTCTTAGATCTTGAGGGCTCATTCTAGTTCCCTGAGGAGCTTTTGTAATTAGTACCAACAATATGGGCTCAACAGGCACAAAAAAACAAAGAAGGAATAGAGAGAAAATGACCAACAACAAATCACTATCTAAAAATGGAACCTGAGCATCACTATTTTAAAGTGCCAGCAATTCCCTTATTTGTGCAGCCAAGATCACAAACCAATGTACAACATTAGTAGTTTTGCAATTTCCAGAACAGCAGCATTAGTATCAGGTGGAACTTCAAAAAAATGAAGTCTTATGCCCTCACCATAGACATGCTGAATCAGCTATTTTGAGTGAAGCTAGGTTCAACAAACCCTCCAAATAATTTTGTTTGATAGTCACTCTTCTAGAGTTATTATTTCATAAATACTGAGAAGGAATGTCAAATAGACATTACTGAATCAAATTATTTTAACCTAAGTATAAAAACAATTCAATGGGAGAAAAAACAGTCTTTTCAACAAATGACAGTAGAAAAACTAGATAGCCACATATTAAAAAAAAAAAAAAAATGCAGTTGGAGACCTATTTCACATCATACTCAAAAGAGGTGATGACTTAAAATTAGGAGATCTAATAGTAAGAAACTCTTAAAACTTACACAAGTATAAATTTTGCCAACATTAGACACTGGTTTCATAGTTAGGACACCAAAAACACAAGCAATAAAAGAAATCAACAGGTTAGACTTCATCAAAATTAAAATGTGAGCCAGGTACAGTGGCACATGCATGTCATTCCAGCACTTGAGAAGTCGGTACAGAGAAAGAGGGGTTAAAAGCCGTCCTCAGATACAAATCAAACTTAAAGCTGACCTGGGCTAGGTGATACCTGTTCTTTAAAAAAAAAAAATTAATTTTCATGCTTCAAGGATAACATGAAGATCATGAAAAGACAGCCCATGCAGTGGGAGAAAACAGTAAATAGTATAATATGATAAGAGCCTAGTATCAGAGTAAATAAAAACTCAAAAATACAAACAACCCAAATTAAAACATGGGAAAAGCATCTGAAGGAATATAAAACATATATAAATACCTGATAAACACATGAGACTGTAAGCAAAATTAGCCATGAAGGAAAATTCACAAAGATAGACCACTTCACACTCATTAGGACAACTAGATTCCCAAAGACAGGTAACCATGTTAACAGCAGTGAATCACATCACACAGAAAAAAATAATAATCAGGCCTGGCATGGTGGTGCACATCTTTAATCCCAGCACTTGGCAGCTTGGTCTACAAAGTTCCGGGCTAGCCAGGAATACATATTAAGATAATGTCTCAAAAAAATGTTTAAAAGAAAAAAAAAAAAGGAACCAGCTAGAAAAGGTACAGAAAGAAACCCTTATTTGGGCTGGAGAGATGGCTCAGCAATTAAGAGTACTGACTGCTCTTCCAGAGGACCTGAGTACAATTCCAAGCACCCACATGGCAGCTCACAATTGTCTGTAATTACAGAATTCAAGACTCTTACACAGCCTTACATGTAGGCAAAATACCAATGCATATAAGAAATAAATTATTTTTTTAAATGTTGTATTTAACTACCGAAGTAACAGGATATAATAAAGACCAAACAACAGCTGAACAAAACGAAAATAGATGGGCCACAAGGAGCAAAGGAAGAGAGTAAGTCCATGCGACTTAATAAAAACGAAAGATGAAAGAATACAAAAAAAAGGCTCTCTAATTTAGTTATATGGAAATCTAGTTTACACAAAATTTCACTAAGAAATTGGGACATCTTTCTTCATATTCTAATGTGTAAGTGATCACTCAAACAAATGATTCAAAATAAACCCCAATACCTTGATTATCTGAAATTGGTCTTAAGTCCTCTTGAAAGAAGAATCTGGAAAATTAAAAATAATTAGAAAATGAAAGTGTCCTGTAAGTCACAAAACCACTGCAAGTTCTCTTTACAACTAAACTGGATCTGCCAGGAATGGTGGCTGAACTAAGCATATTGGGACAGTGGGACCTTGGGACCGACAGCCGCCTGCCGGGGGAGGAGAGGGGGGGATGGGGAGTTGTGGAGAAGAAAGAATGACCTGATGTGG
>PVIH01003541.1:61188-93435 GCA_004025045.1 Sigmodon hispidus
GGCGGAGGGGGGCGGAGACTGAAGTCACCTGTCCTTATGCCCAACTTCAGTGTAAAACCGTCATTTACTCAAAGCCTGATCACGTAGCACAAGTACATTCACGAGAGGGAAGAAAAGAGGCTAGACCAGGCTGTAAGTCCCTGACTATGCCGGCACCATTGGCAGCCAGACCGCTATGCCAGCTCCATCCACGGCCCCCGGCCTCTCTCCCGGCAGCGCTCTCGCCTGCCATCCCAGCTGCCAAGTCCTTTTCAAACTGCGAAAACAAGCGAGCCACCGGTCCAAGGAAGAAAATGAAACTCCGCCAATAGAAGCGCGGCCCACAGTCGCTGAGCATTGGTACAATTGCCCCTAGTCTCCACAAATACGGAAACTCACCTGTCTAAAGGGAGAGAAAAACTCACGCCACTTGTCAGGAAGCTGCACGGACTTCAGATGGAGCGCGCCATGACACTTGTGTCCCGCCAGGCTTAATTGCGCATGCTCCGCGACGGTAGCCGGGAGAGGTCAAAATGCCTCATAGTTTCAAATCGGCGTAGGATTTCAATTTCCTAATCATTAAATTTTTCTGCAAACAGAGACAAAAATACACTCCTACGTCATTATGTTCTCAGAGTATCTCACCAAATAACTTCTGATGGGCCCTTATAATCTGCCCTGGACAACTAAGAGATTAACATGACTATCTTGCCCTTTAGCATTACTATTCCTAGTTCACAAAAAAGAATTTAAGAATGTAAGTACTTCCCAGAGTAATTACTTCCAGAATAAATCTTTTCACTATATTTTGCCAGTTTCCTCTCTATCTATCTGTCTGTCTGTCTATCTGTCGATCTCGATCTCGATCTCTTTTGAAACAGCCTTTCTCTATGTATCCCTGACTGCCCTGGCACATACTATATGGACTAGACTGGCCTCGAACTCACAGAGATCGACCTACCTCTGGCTCCCAAATGCTGGCATTAAAAGCGTGCACAACCATGGCCCATTAATTACCTCCATTTCTAGAGAAAAATAAATACATAAGCAAGAAATGTTTGGCCTGGTGATTAATAATAGAAATCATTTAACACCAAGCAATTTTGGAGTGTCACTTGTTTCCAGGGAAATTTAGGAGTTCTTGTTTTTATTTGCTTAGATTCTTAAAAATGTTCTTGCTTAGGTAACCTAAACTGCTCCTGCCTGCCTCTGCCTCTTACTGCTGGAATTATAGTAATGATCCACTGCGCTGGGCTTATATTTCTGCTTCTACAGAAACAATTAAGCCTAAGCAGTCTGGTTTCATTTAATAATTTCATGAAAATATTTAAAAATAAAAGTTAATATTTTCTTTACCAGTAATGAATAATTTCAAACACAGCAAAAAGGGGGAAAATGATATGAAAAATACAGAATGAAATCTTTAAGTCTTCCAAATAATGCAGATTTTTGTTCGAGAGTGAGTGGGTACTATTTGGTTGTTTTGGGGTTTTGGCAGTCCTTATACTGGGCTTCGGCATGATAAGGAAGCACCTGTACCACTGATCCACAGCTAGAGACCCTAGTTTTTTATATATATTAGTCTCCACAGTGAAAATGAAGGGAAAAGAAAATATGTGAGAATTAATTAAGTCAGTGAATTTTTATTACCCTCAATGGACAAAAAAAAAAATAAATTCAAAAATTATAAAAATTTAGAAACAAATTTAGCTTATGATCTTAACAATCATCTGTTGTACTGATGAATTTAAACTAATCAATAACTTTTTCATGAAAACACACAATTCATGTGTTTCATTTGGTCTTGGAAAATCAGAAATGCATATGAATTGTCTATGCAGATATTAGATAAACGTAATAGTGTCAGACTTAAGACAGGTTAATCTATTTGTTAGATTAACAAGACAAGTGTAGTACTCTTAATTTGTGAAGTTTGGAAAGTCACCATGCATTGGGCAAATAACTGTAATCTACATTGACTTTCAATAGCCTATGTCCAAAATCCAGCTCCAGTTTCTTAAGCAACAAGGGAATGGCGTTAGCACAAAAAGAGTCAAAGTTGGATACAGGGACTGAGATAAGATATGAGAAACTACTTGACAGAATAAAGCTCCCCTGGCTGAAAACCATACATCAACAGGAAATTTTTAAGGAAAGATTTTTTTTAAAGAGTTGGATGAACCCAACAGGAAAAAGTAATAGTGGGAACAAAGAGAAAACACAAGGAGTATTATATCAACATCAAGAGAAAGTGTGCTTCAAGTGGGTGAGTGTTTCAATGCAGAGGGTAAGAGACAGGCACTGAAGATGAGCCACAATGTGATGCGAAATCACCTATTGTCTTCAGTGGGTCATCTTACAAAGTAACCACTAGAGGTCAGAGTGCTGTGCCTCTGACACCAGCTATTCTGCTTTATCATTGCACATAAACAGGGTTGCTTTAATTCCATAATTCTCTTTTTCCATTCTCCTGCTCTAAGTACAAGTGGTTAAGAGGCCATATGGGTGGCCTGTAACCTTTGCTAGAACAGTGAGAACACCACAGTCCCTTGCCTTAGAGTAGGTAACCTACACCAGGCCTGGGGGGTGGGGAGAGACACAACACGGGACACCTGCCCATGGCAAGGCTGTTTCAAAGGAAAAGCAGAAGTGAGCTGTGATGAGAAAAAGATCAGTAAATTCTAAAGACAATTTTAAGACCCCTGCTACCCAGGGTTAGTATACTCAGACCTGTCTTTATTTCCAAGTTGCTCAATTTTGTGAATAAGCAAATTTCTACAATTTTCCCTTAAAACAACCCAAATGCATTTTCATCTCTTGAAACCAAAGAGTTCTATTCATTGTTATTATTGTTGTTGTTGATGATGATGATGATTTGGCTTTGGTTTTAATTTTGTTGAGACAGACTTTCATGTACCACAGACTCCTGGCTATGAATCTACTATATAGACAAGAATGAACTCAAATGATTAAAAATATTAACACAACATTGTATAACATTTATAAGTATCAGCAGGAGACATTATGTTTTCTCTGTCCTTCTATTGCATAGCTTAGTGCATAATAAATTTGTTGTTGTGGGGAATATAGCTCAATATTTGAGCCCTAGTTTACATGCCTAAGGCCTCAAGTGAATCTCCACTGATACAAACACTAGATTTGTAACCATATGTAACCATAGATCTGTTGTTAACATGAACTAAGTTACATAATGTCTACTTCATGGATTCAGTATACTAAAGACTATTCTAAGTGCCGAGCAGATGAAACATAGCAAAGTCTCTTCCTTTTTAAAAGGGCAACAGATTCATGTCAGAAGATACAGACAAAACACAGTATATATTGCCAAGCATGGAAGCACTCTGCTTAATCTAGCATTGGGGAGGTAGAGGCAGAGAAATCTATGTGAGTTCCATGCCGACCTAGACTACAGTGAGTTTCAGTCCAGCCAAAGCTACATAATGAGACCCTGTCTAAATAAATAGTGCAAAACTAGAGGAGAAGACATGCGCTGCTGACTCTTGACCTCCACACAGGCATACCAGGGAAACACAGACACACACAAACACACACACACACACATGCACATACGCACGCACACATGTACGCACACACACACACACACACAAAGCAATAAATGATATAAAATTATTGTGCTCTTTCTCTTCCTTTCGTCCTTCCTTCCTTTGTTTCTTTTTTTCTTTCTTTCAATGCTGTTTCATTGTGTAACTGGCTAGCTTGTAAACCAGGCTGGCCTCATAATCACAGAGGTATATCTCTGTCTGCCTCTGTGTTTCTAGTGCTAGAATTAAGGTATGTCCCTGGCCTATATTGTATTCATAGTGAATACAAAGACAACCAAAAAATGATGACACCAGATTAAAGAAAAGCGAAAATCAGAGCTTGAGTTTTTTTATTAATGTATTATTGTGTGTGAGAGAGAGAGAAAGAGAGACAGACAGACAGGCAGACAGGCAGGCAGGCAGGCAGGCAGGCAGACAGACAGACATAGAAAGACTTGCATGTTAGACAACTTTGTAAAGTCAATTCTATGGTTTCATCTTTACATGAGTCCTTGGGGATGAAATTTGACTTTCTGGGCATATACTGCAAACACCTTTTCCAACTGCAAACACCTTTTCCAACAAGCCTTTTAAAGAAGCTAATTAAGAAAAAGAACTTTAAGAAAAATCTGAGCCCAGCCCACATCTTTATTCCCAGCATCAAAGGCAGAAGCAAGTGTATCTTGAGAGGTCAAGGCCAGCCTGGTCTAAATAGTGAGCTCAAACCCTGCCAGAGAGAGAAATGATACTCCCATGAAAAGAAAAACAAGGGGAGTGAAGACCACAGGCAGAGCAAATGTGAAAGAAAAAAGGAAAGATTAAGAATGTGGGGTTTTGTGTACTCCCCTACCCCCATACAATTGGTGAGCTGTTTTACAAGTGCTCAGAGATATACATTATAAAATCATAAATTTGTTAGCCTTCTTAGCAAATATGAATGATGTTTGAATTGAGAGTAATAGAAAAACCTTGCTCTTTTCAAATAGGATGGGTTGGGATACATCTAAGGTAATTTTTAGTAATTGTTTGAGAATTTATTTCATACATATATATTCTGTGTTTTGATAAAATCCACCCCAACTTCTTCCCATCCAATTTCCATCCCAGACACCCTCACCACCACTTCTCCCATCAAAGATATTTATATTTAATTTTTTAAACTTTTTTTTAACTTTATTTATTTATTTTTTATTTATTTGCCTTGGTGTTTGCCTGGAACTGGAACTACAGACAGTTGTTAGCTGCCATGTGGGTGCTGGGAATCGAACCCGGGTCCTCTGGAAGAGCAGACGGTGCTCTTAACCGCTGAGCCATCTCTCCAGCCCCTAATTTTTTAAACTTTTTATCTGAAAAGAATTTTAAACTCTTTTTGTTTTTGAGACAGAGTATCTCTCAATAGTCCTGCTATCCTGGGACTTGCCATGTAGACTAGGCTAGCCTCAAATTCACAGAGATTTGCCTTCCTCTGCCTCCTAGGTTCTAAGATTAAAGGCATTCACCACCAAGCTCAGCTAATTCCAACTTCTTAAAAGCTGCCAAAATATTGTAATTGATATGTATATAATCTTCATCCCCAGATAATGACACATCATGGGACCAAAGAACAGTGACCACAACCACGAAACTATCTTGGACATAATGCCATTCTAACTGCATCAACCCTGGGAAAATCTTTCATTTTCTTATCTTTTCTATCCTCGGTGCTTTGGAAGAATAGTGCAATTGTTTTTGAAAACTGTACCTCAGTTTGAGTCCTCTGATGTTTTCCCAGCTACCTTAATGTTTTGTTGTTGTTGTTTTCTGTGTTTTGTTTTGTTTTGTTTTGATATAGGTTCTCACTGCCTGGCCTGAAACTCATAGAATCCATGTCTCTGCCTCCAAGTACTAGAATTAAAGGTATATGCCACCAAACCTGGCACAGCTACATTTAAGCCATGGTTTCGGGGCCAGAATACCATGAAAAAAGTGTTGGAATACCTTGGAAGAAGTGTTGGGTGTGCTCCTTGGCCTTTCTCAGCAGATGCATGTGGCATGTCTTATTGATAGTGATGGACTTCAAACGCTTGGCCTCAGCACAGTAAAAGGACTCTTCTTCCCTCTATTTTCAGTGAGTAACTTGAGGGAAGACAGGCTGCGATTACAGTAGCATCTTGTTTCAGAGCATGTTGCTGCTTCTAATTGCAGCATCTCTAAATGACTCTGCAGGGAACAATTATCACTGTGGCGTTTGCCAAATGGGGACTTTCCATTTCTATCATTTCTTCTACTTATATTATTGAATGGGCTTTCCCTTCTCATTTATCTATTCAATTATTTATATTGGTATGGATGCACAGTGTTCATTTTATATTACAGTTTCTAACTCATTGTTAGTATTACTTTGTTTCTCAAATTATCCAAAATTTGGCTAGAGTGTTGGGTTGTCTTCTGTATTCTTTGGATATGTCCACATTTCAATTATACTTACATTCTATTTTTTTCTGTCATGGCAATATGCTCCAAGCTCTCTTGTACTTTCTCTGCCTGATCCCTACAATTAGTCTATTCTCCATCGAGCTACAGTTCCTGTTAGTTTAAAGTGATATTTAGAAACTAACTGGGAAAGTCAGATGTTGTCATATACATCTACAGTCCCAGTACTCGGTACCTGGAAGCAAGAGGGTCTGGAATTTAAGGCCAGCTACCTAACAAGCATGAAGCCACCCTGAGTCAAATGACACTCTACTTGAAGGAAATGAAAGGAAAAAGGCAAAGTACTAGGAAATGGCTCAGCAGCTGACTGCACTTACTGCTCTTGCAGAGGACCCAGATTCAGTCCCTAGTATCCATATCTATATGGATATTACAACAGCCTAGAATTTCACTTCCAGGGGATCTGATGTCCTCTTTTCTAGCCCTTTTGGACATCTGCATCCACATATGCACATAAATTCATATAGGCTCATATACATAACACATAACTAAAAATAAGTATATAAATAAGTCTTTTAAAAAGGAAATAATGATGTGAGCAGGAGTATGTCATTGCATGTGTGTATTATTGCTCCACCCATTTCAGTGGAGCTGCAAACTTGAAGTGTCTGTCGACATCCATGTGGATCCTTGGCCTGGAAATTGGATTTATGTTTCTAAAGTTTTGAGAAGTTGAGGGTCATTGGCATGTAGTATTATGTCAAGCCAAGACTGAATGGGAGTACTCATGAGGTGAACCTGAATCATGCCAATATTGAGATGGAGGAGAAGAGAATCAGGAAAGAATACTGTGACACAACAACCAATGGAAAAAGAAGGAAGACAAGAACGTGGGATCCAGAAAGGCAAATGATAAAAACCAAGACTGGAATGGCAGGCTGCATCAGAAAGATGAATGCTGGGAATGAACCATCAGATTGAACAACTTGAAAGGGCAGTTTTGACAAAGTGACAAGAGACACTAACTAGAGACAGGACTTCATCTAGGAACAGAGAGTTGGGAACTGTGTGGTGGGAGAGGTGTGCTCCAAAGAAAGAACTGAGTTGAAGATAAGAAAAACAAGAACATGTTTAAATGCTAAGTCCCCTAGAGATGGGAAGATGGTAGAGCAGAGAGAAGGGGACTGTAAGAGTGGCATTTACTGAGATATAAATACTTAAGAAATACACGAAAGTTATTTAACAAATATCAGAAGTGGTGGCATGTTCCTTTAATCCCAGTACTTGCAAGGCAGACACAAGTAGATCTCTGTGAGTTTACATAGTGAGTTCTAGGCCAGCCAAGGCTACATAGAGAGATCCTGTCTCAAATATAAATAAAACAAGCAAAAAGCTAAAATCTATTTTAAAATCTAAAAACATGCTGAAGATGTAGCTCAGTTGGTATTTAATTGGTAGAGCCCTTGTTCAGCATATGGGAGGCTCCAGATTTCACACACTGTAAAAAGGGCAGGAGTAACCTGATGTAAAAGACTATAATCTAAGCACTCAGGAGGTGTAGCAGTTCAAGATCATCCTCAGCTACCTAGAAGTTTGAGGCCAGCCTGACTACAAGTACAAGACACCCTGTCCAAAAAAACAAAAACAGAAACAAACATTTGATGTGTGGTATTTTAAATTTTAAGCTTTAAAATGTTATTTTTAAAACAACAACCAAAAAATTAAAAATTAAAACAAACAAAAAAACACCAAAGCATTCTAATTCTAGTAAGGGGTCAGCATGACTATCAATAGTCAACTATAATTTTCTAGTAGAAATGTATTTCTCTGACAAGCATCAGAATATGAAAGGTTGGTGGAAGCCAGGAAGATACAATCATTTACTTTTGTAACCAAAGGGCACTCATAGCTTTTGTTTGATGGGAGAACAAACACACAACACACACACACACACACACACACACACACATACGCAGTTGAGGGGAGGGAAGAAGAGGAGGGACGGGGAGAAGAGACCCAGCACACCGTGCACACAGACACATTCATACACCCCACAATTATACATTTACTAATGTTACATATCTCACTGGGTTGATGCCCTCTATACACACACTTTACAAGTACTAAATCTGCAGGCAAAATTCAGAGTTACAATCCCACCAAGCAAGACTTAGAGTGAATAGCAAAATAAGAAAGGCCAGAGAGGGTCTTGCTGGTAGGAGGTCTTTCTCAGAGGACAGAATGGGACATGCAGCAGCAGTATTTGAGAATATACTCCCTGAACCTACACACACACACACACACACACACACAAAAAAAAAAACAGGCTGCAGAAGTGCTCCATTTCCGCTCATTTCCTTATTCTAAATATCTGCAAGGCCCTCTCCCAGGCTGTCCATTCAACAGGAGAGTTAAAAGCAGCATCAAAGAAATAGCAAGGAAGACAAAATAAAGGGAGAACAAAAGGTCCCTTGTTGAAAAGTCGTGTTCTCACGTTTCCCTGCTAGGACTTCTCAAATGTTAGTGAGTAGGTGGAGAAAAATGTTTAATAAAAGGCACTCAGTGAGTTGTTGCAGAGTCTACTTTCAAAAGCCCTGTTGTTATATTTTCGTTTATTTAGTGTGCATGCACATGCCATAGGGACAATTTCCAGGAGTCAGTTCTCTCCTTCACCTGTGTGTCCCCGGGATCAAATTCAGGTCCTCAGGCTTGTTGGGAGGGATCTTAGGCAGCCATCTCAGTGGCCCAGACATGCATTTTTAAAGCATATATTTATTTGTATTACATAAAACTATCAGTAAAATTTCGTTATATATTTAAAGATTTTATTTTATGTGCATAAGTGTATGTATACCACAAATGTGCCTGGTGCCTTAATAAGCCAGAAGAGCCCACTGGACAACAGCAATCCCTCAATGCACCACTTTATTTTATTTTATTTAGCTTTATTTATGTGCATTGGTATGAAGGTGTCAGATCTCTGGAACAGTAGTTACAGACAGTTGTGAGCTGCCATGTGTGTACTGGGAATTGAACCCTGGTCCTCTGGGAGAGCAGCCAGTGCTCCTAACCCCTGAGCCCCACCAGTTTATTTTAAATCACATTATATCTGACTTGATTTAGATTAAATAAAGTTTATAAACTCCCCCCCAAAAAAAAATTGGCCAGAAGAGGGCGTGGGATTCCCTGGAACTAAACTTATAAGAGGCTTTTGAGCCATCAAGTGGTTGCTGGGAATCAAACATGGGCTTCTGGAAGAGCAGTCATGGCTAGCAACTACTGACCCTTATCCCCAGCTCCAATCCTCATATTTTTTTGCTGTGGGAATATGGTCTGGAATGTTGTAAATATTTGTCCCTCCTACAGGCTTAATAAAAAGCTGATTGACCAGAGACAGACAGGAAGTGTGGGCAGGGATACTAGACTCAGAAAACCCTGGGGACAGGTAGAACAGAGCAGAGATGTCACAGAGAAGCCAGAGAGACACGGAGGAAAGAGGCTGAAATGTTACTGATGCTGAGCTGATTCACCTTTGGACTTCTTGCTCTTTTAGGGGAGAGGATGGGAGGATGGGGAGGAGGGAGGCTGAAGGATGACCGGGAGGGTTTGGGAAGGGAAGGGAGAGGGGGCAAGAGAACATATAGATATGAAAGACTTTATTTTATAAACAAAATAATAATAAAATAAAAAAATAAAGAAAAGGAATAGAGCCGCATTGCTGAACAACATAAGAATCATGGGTTAGTTTAAGAGTAAAGAGTTAGCAAGTTATATGCCTGGGCCCTAGGCCAATCAGCATAAAATTAATATAAGTATCTATGTGTTTCTGTTGGACTGTGGGTCTGCAGGTCTTAGACCACTGGCCGTACAGGCCAGAAACCTAATACTACAATTTTTTTCTACATTAGCCAAGATTATCAAGAGTCAACTAAAGAAACTGATATGTGCTTTCATAAAAAGTTATATCATAATTACATACAAACAAATCAAGTTCAGGGTTTAATTTTCCTTCCAGCAAACTCACGTAGCTATCAGTTTTGCTGACAGGCTGAAGAGATGGCTCGGAGGTAAAAATGATGAGTCGCATAGTGAATCACAACTGTCTGTTACTCTAGTTCCAAGGGATCCAATGTCTTCTTCAGACTTCTTTGGGGAATGCGCACAGTACATGCTTGTGGTACACAGGCAAACATGCAGGCAAAACATCCCTTCACATAAAATAATAAAATAATTTTAACTAAAAAAAAACTATAGGGGTTAATCAGAAAAATCCTAAGGCCATTACATTTAATTTGGGGGAAAATAGTTTGATAGTTAGCAATAAGTGTGAACATTTTTTATATCCTATATCTTTTAAAAAAATTGAAATAAAGTACTGAAAGACACTGGGAAAGGGTGCACTTTCCCACAACCTGATTCCATAGACAGTAAATTTACAAGACCTGAACATCATTGATGAGCTGGAAATAAATTTTAGTTTCCTTATCTGTCTATCATTGAGCTACTGTGTCAGACAGTCAGCATTCTTTCTTATAGAAAAGGACCTATTGTGACCAACTATTGCGGTCAGGCTGTACTTTGCCCTAAGTTACTCCATATTGCTTAAAACAGTGGTTTCTCAGCCTGCCCTTTGTCCTGGGAGACTTTCTTTTATAAGCAGCTCTGGACTCCATTTTGAGGGAGAACACTGCAGCTCTTGAGTGACCCGAGAAACAGCACCGCCGTATGGCAGGCACACATCCGCACAGAATGAAAGATGGCTAGTTGCTGGGACTAGAGAGGGAACTACCCTCTAAGTTCATTGGAGAGGGTTGAAATTGGAGGTCACATGTTCATATTAAAATCCTGTCAAGAGAACCAGACCCAAGAATGTATGGAACACATCAGAGAGAAGAAGGGGTGTAACCTAACACTGTGGCAGAAACCCACATCAGCCTATCATCTAATACCTCGTGTGTATGTGTCCAGGCCCAGCCACTGACACAGCTACTTGATTATCTACCCCTCCACTTACTCACTTTCCTGGACCTGACCACTGTTTCCTGCTCCAGCCTGGTTCACCCTTCTCCATCTCAAAGCTGAATCCTGCAGCTTCACTCCCAAGCCTGACTCCTTCATCTCCAGCAGCATTTTTTACTAGAAGTTTCTACTGGTTACACATTGGTCTGGTTCTTTATCTTATCTATACAGAGTCTTTCTCAGCCCCCCTCCTAGACGCCTCCTCTTAAAAGCAGCTGCCTCTTTTACTTGCATCCATTCCATATTCCATAAACAAAATATACAGACAGATTTACTAGATACTGTGTGATATATAATAGGAGAGATAATATTACTAATTAAGACAGGAATAATGAAACTTCCTTTTATCTTGGCCGAACTACCAAAGTAGGTGAATTTTATTACAAATTCCTGTTATTGACAGGGCTAAGTGTGGTTGTTTGGAAGAAAATGTCCCCCATAGGTTCATAGGAGGTAGCATTATTGGGAGGTGTAGCCTTGTTGGAGGAGATATGGCCTTGTTGGAGGAGGTGTGGCCTTGTTGGAGGAGATGTGGCCTTGTTGGAGGAGGTGTGGCCTTGTTGGAAGAAAGGCATCTTAGTTCTCTTCCTGCAGCCTGTGGATCAAGATATAGAACTCTCAGCTCCTTCTCTAGTACCCTGTCTGCCTGCATGCCACCCACCATGAAGAGAACGAACTAAATCTCTGAACTGTAAGCCAGTCCCAATTAAATCTTCTCCTTTATAAGAGTTGCCATGGTCATAATGTCTCCTCAGAGCAATAAAACCATAACTAAGACACTAAGTCTTGTGAATTTATCACTATTTAATAAATTGTGAAAAGACTCAAGTATGTTTGTCCATGCTTCTGGCATAGCTTACTCAAGACACCGATACTTATTTTGTATGAGTCAGGCCAGCCTGAGCTACCCCAGCCTCAGTTGAGGATGTGACTAAGCAAGTTCAATCAGAGTCTAATATTCCTGTGACACTGTGGAGCACAGCTCTCAGACATTGGTTCTCTCCTTCCACTACGTTGCTCTCAGGAACTGAGCACAGGTTGTCGGGCAGCAGGTACCTTTATCCAGTGAACCATCGCCTTAGCCCCAGGTTGTGTTGTAGTTGTCAGTTGTCTAAAGGTTCACCTTTGAACCCTTATTAATCTCCTTTCTAATGCTAGCTCGGTCCCATTGGTTTCCTGTCGGGAATATTTACTGACTACTGACTGCATGCTGTGGCACTACCAGCAGAGGAGGCTGATGAATGTACTGAGAACAAAGATGGCTGAAAAACAGGAGATAAAAGAAACCAAAAAGACTACTAAATTAGTGGTTAGATATCAGCAGTCTTGAAGGTCATAGGGGATGCACCCTCTTAACTACATACCTGCACCGGTGACAGCAGGAAATCAAAATTGCGAGATCCAAAAGAAGGAGACTTGAAAGGAATCCCTGCCTTGGTGGCGACAGGATATTCTAAACTTCCTGAAAGATTGGAAGATTACTGTCTAGCTGGAGGCTTTCTGGAAAAGAACAAAGACATGCCATTGTCCCCCTTCCTTAAGAGTTAATCCAAAAGGGCCTGTCAATCATCTGGACAGAAAAAAATACCCTCCAGGAAGCTATCTGGTCCAAAAATGTTAAGAAATAGTGTAGGCCCACCTAAAATCCTAAGTTGATACAATGAGCTTTTGGCCACTGGCTATTCTCATTGTGTTTCCCTTTGGCCACTGGATATTTATTATTATCAACAGCAGCAGCATCACCATCATCATCATCATTACCATCATATCTTCATCATCACTGATCTTTTTGTATAACCCTGGCTGTCCTGGAACTTGCTCTGTAAACCAGGCTGGCCTCAAACTCAGAGATCCGCCCACCTCTGCCTCCCTGGTGCTGGGGATTTAAAGGCCTGTGCCACCACACCTGGCTTAGGGCGCTTTCTTTTCTTTACTTAGTGATAAACTGTGCCTGCCTTCTATACTAAGCTCTGTCCTTGAAATGTTTGCAAAGACCCAAAGAATGGGTTGAGAAAAGAGAGAGAGAGAGAGAGAGAGAGAGAGAGAGCGAGCAGCAAATCGGAACAGCTTACTGAAAGAAAAGATAGCACTAAGTGGGAGGCTGGACAAATGAGATGGGGACCAGCTGGGAGTCGGGTATTGAGAGGAAGGATGAAGACTATTCAGGGAGGTCCAGAGCAGACACGTCCATGTTAGAACAAGGTCAAGGATGTAGCTGCCACAGAGGCTACTGAAAAGAGAAAATAATGATAAAGGGCAAGGCACTTTGGGGCTAGGAAATGGAATGTACAGGGTGGGGAAATGGCTCACTTGCTGCTCTTTTGGAGGACCTAGGTTTGATTCCCAGCTCCCATGAGTGGCAGCATACGGTCACTCCAGGGAATCTGACACCTTCTTTTGGCCTCCCTGGAGACACACACAAAGAGACATACAAATGAACATTTTTTAAAAATTTAATGTATAATTTGCCTATAAAAATGGTAAAAGATAGAAAAAGAAAGCTGAACCAAATACGAAAGGTTTGGTGAATGTGTATTAGAAATACAGGCAATTTACAGAATCAAAATTACACTGAGGATTTTAATTCTCCAATGTCAATAATGAGAAACTGAGTGGACAAAGTCTTGTATAAAAAGTCATGATGTTATAAAATATAAAGTCAAATTACATTGGGATAATTAAGTGAATTGCTCAGCCTGTATTTGTAATACATATGAAATATTGTCTATGCTAGCCTGCTGTAATAAAGTTGGGGGAACTTGCCTCCCGAGAAAGAATGATACTGTTATAAGAGAAAGTCAAAGGGCAGCTAAGGCTCCCACAGGACGGGCATACATACTGAAGCTTTAGAGACTTAAGTGACTATTGCCAGCATGGTCCTTGATTGAGTCTTTGTCTAAGATGACCTGTGCTGCTTTTCTACAAACACCAAAGTTCTGCTTCTTCTGTTCACCTGGTTTCATGTTTAGACATGAGTGACATTTTCTGCATTTCCTTAGATAAGTAAGTGCTCTCTTACTTGAAAAGGTGGGATATTAAAAATCCCAGTGACATCATGTGATAAGAATTGTGGTTTGAATGAGAAATGTCCCCATAGGCACTGTATTTGAATATTTGGTCCCCAGTTGAAAGTGCTATTTGGAGTAGTTTAGGAGGTCCTGCCTTGGTGCAAAAAATATGTCACAGGCTTTGAAATTAGAAGCCTTATGCCATTTCCAGTTTACTCTCTTTGTTCCATGCTTTCTATTTAAGATATGATCACACAGCATCCTGCACCAGTCACCATCCCTGCGCTTCCCTACATGAGGACTCTAACCCTCTGGAACCAGATGCTCAAATAAACTCTCTCTTGGATTGGTTGCCTTGGTCATGTGTTTTGTCTGTGCAATGGAAAAGTAACTAATACAGACAGCATATGTATAAAGAGAAAGAAGAAAACATCACTTTCATAAATTCCTTTCATAATCTGAGATAGGAGTTTGGAAGAAGTGTTCAGTATGTTTCTTGAGACTAGGATACAAGAAGTCAAGTTCTCCTGTGAAAATATATTATGAAAAGGCTTAATTCTATTTGTTTTTCAAGGGAATTGAACAGAATTGGCACAAGAAAAATTTGATCAG
This sequence comes from Sigmodon hispidus, assembly GCA_004025045.1. Classification (NCBI taxonomy): domain Eukaryota; kingdom Metazoa; phylum Chordata; class Mammalia; order Rodentia; family Cricetidae; genus Sigmodon; species Sigmodon hispidus. The sequence continues at coordinate 75,782 of PVIH01003541.1, forward strand.
TCTAGCTAGAAGAGTGGGTGAGTCTGTGATGAAGAACCTGCATGAGGTGGGCTTGGATGGAGTTGAAGGGCATCCCTGAGCAGTTCCCATGGTTCTTTAGGCTGAAGGTTGGTATGATTTCCCAAACCTACATTTAGAGACCATAATAATGGCAGCTTAGCAAATCAGAATTTACCTGCCCATAAAGAATTAGTCAACATTTACCTGTATAACATTGAATAAAGTATTCCTATGTCAGAGCAGAAGATGTTTTGAAAAATGACAATCAAAGGGAAACTTTTGGGTTATTTTTTTCATTTTCCCTTGACCTTCTCAGAAAGCCCCTTTTATTTACTCACTAGTATTTTTATGCAATCAAAGTCTTGAAGGAGTTGAGGACAAGGGTACAACTGGCGCCAAAATACAACCAGCACAGCAATAATTGTCTTTATCAGTATTGTTCACAACAGTAGGAACAGAGCCTTTCTTCAGCCATGATAGTTCTGCTGAAGCTGTTTTCCTTGGGGACAACAGATTCTTCTTCAAGTTCACCTTTGAGAGCATAGCTCAGGGTCCTTAATTATGAGGGGCCATTGCTCTGAGCCCCAAGAGAATAGTGATATTCTGTCTGGGATGTTGATATTTTCAGCAGATGCCTAAGAATCAAGTCAGGTGGCGGTGGGAGTTAGGAATGGTAGAAGTTATGGGGTGGGGTGAGGGTGGAGAGCATGAGGAGCTAAGAAGAAAAGCATTCCTGAGCACAGCAAATTCACAGGCTCTGGGATGGAGAAAGGATGGACTAGTAGGAAAGGGATATATGAACAAGATTGGCATGAACTGAAATGCAGAAGTCAATAGAGATCAGGAGACTGGGTCTTCTGTGCTCTTCTTCAGCAAGAGATAATTTATTATCCTCAGGGAACTTGTCAAGGATCATGCTGTCAAATGCTTATTTAACACTGACTGGAGGTGGCCTGACAGATACAATATTAATAAAGGATTGTCTTAAGTGTCCAGAGGGCATATTTGTCTCCAAAACTCGATGAGTAAAGTCAGACCAACTAAGAGCTAGTGTGCGTGTCAAATGGTTCTGTGACTCAGTACCGCGTGGTCAGATAGAGAGATACGTACCCTATTTAGCATTAACTGTCAACTTCACAGAAAAAAAGGGTATTAAATGCCAGGCATGGTGGCAAACACAGTTAGCTCCAGCATGTAAGAGGCAGAGGCAGGTATCTGTGAGTTCAAGGTTAGACTGTCTACATAGCAAGTTTCAGGACAGCCAAGACTACATAGTGAGACCCTGACTCAAAAGAAGCAAAGATAAAATACTAAACTGAGTAACATTATTCTATGCATTAGGCTGAGAGACTGTCTTGATTGGTGATTAGTGTAGAAAGTCCCAGCCTAGCTAGAATCCATGTCGCTAGAAGTTTCAGGCCCATCTGGCCAGAAGTCCGGACGTGCAGTTTCACAGCTACTTAGCCCCAGATAATCACACAAAGGCTTTTATATTAGTTATAAACTGTTTAACCTATGGCTTAGGCTTCTTGCTAGCTAGCTCTTGCATCTTAACTCAACCCATTTTTATTCATTTATGTTTTGCCAGGTGGCTCATGGCCTACCTGTGTTTTATTACATATTGCTTCCTTGGGCAGCAGCTCTCAACATCTCTGTCTGACTCTACCCTCCTTCTCCTTTATCTATGCTCAGAGTTCCCTCCTGCTTCTAAGATGCCTTGCCATAGGTCAAAACAGTCCCTTTATTAACTAATGGTATTCACAACATACAGAAAGACTTCCCACATGAAACCTGGGTAGCTGATCTTAGCTTGTTTAGGGAAGTTAGCCAAGTATGAGCATGAGTGAGCAAGTAGTGCTTCTCCATGGTTTTTCCTTTAACTTCCTGCCCCTAGTTTCTCTCAGGGATAGACTTTGACCATGAAGTATAAGACAAATCCTTTCTTACTCTAAGTTACTTTTTGTTTGTTTGTTTGTTTGTTTGTTTTCAGACAGGGTCCCTGTGTAACAGTCCTAGTTATCCTGAAACTCACTTTGCAGACCAGGCTGGCCTTGAACACACTGAGAACTATGTGCCTCAGCCTCCTGGATACTAAGAGTAAAGGCATGCATGACCATCACTGGTGGTCAGAGTGCTTTATCACAATAACAGAATGAATCTAGAACATATAGGCAGCTACTATCCAAGATGATGAGATGGTCTGCAGTTTTGTATTTCATGCTGATTATGTCTGACTTCAATCACCTATAGGATATTGAAAAGAATAACAATGTATGATTTGAGTGTTGTCTTAGTTGTTGTTCTATTGCACTAAAGAGACATCATGACCAAGAAAACTTATAAAGGGAAACATTTAATTGGGGGCTTGCATATAGTTTCAGGGATAGTCCATGAGCATCATGGTGAGAATCATAGCAGCAGGCAGGAAGGCTTGGTGCTGAAGCAGTAGCGGTAAGCTCACATTTGATCTGCAAATTGTGGGCATAAAAAGAGTAAGACTGGGCCTAGAGGAGACTCTTGAAACCTCAAAACCAAGCCCCAGGGAGACACTTCCTCCAACAAGTCACATCTCCAAATTCTTCTTAAATGTCTCACTACCTAGGGACCAAACATTCAAATATATGAGCCTATATGGTCATTCTCATTCAAATCAAATCAGGGAGTTATAAGGAACATTATGGCATCCATGTTTTTCTCTCTTGGATCACTTGCTCTGAAGAAGTCATCAGCCATGTTGATGAGGACACTAAAGGAGCACCATGAAGTCTATTGGGGGAAGAACATGGCCTTGTATCACAAGCTTGCCATATATGAAAGTGTCAACTTTAGTCAACCGTTAAGCCCAAGGCTACAGTTGGTAAAGATCATCTTTTCAGATGATTTGACAGCCATCTCACAGGATACTCAAGCCAGAACCACCTAAAAAGGTGATACTGATTATTTTTTTATTTATAAAAAAGTCTTTCTTCCATGTATCCCCTACTCCCCCTCCCTTTCCTCCTCCCACTCACTCCAGTACGTCTTTAGCCTCCCCCTCCCCTGGTCCCCTCCTCCAAAAGGGCAAGAAGTCCCAAGGTGGGTCAACTCAGTGTGTTGCATCTATTCCAGGCAAGTCCAATTTCCTCATCCCAATATCAAGACTGGTTTAGGTGCTACTTGGAATGGGTACCAAGGTGCCAGCCTATGCACAGGAACACAGTTGGATCCCACCCCTCGAGGCTCCACATACTGCCCATGCCATTCAGACAGTTGCCTACCCTTGGAGGGCCTACCTCCTTTTCCTGATAGTTCCCCAGTGGCTGTTCTTGATTCAGTGAACTCCCCAGAGTGCCATCCAACTATCTCTGTGGGACTTCTCCTCATAATCCCTATCCCCTTATTCATACAGACTCTTCTCTCCTGCTCTCAGCTGAACCAGTGTCTTGGCCCAGTGCTCAGCCATGGATCTCTGCCTCCACCTCTAATCATTGCTGGATGTAGGTTCTGTGATGACATTTAGGGTGGTTATTCATTTGATTGTAGGGGAAGTCCTGTTTAGGCAACACCTTCACTATTAATTGGAGACCTAGCCAGGGACATTCTGTGAGTTCTTGGAGGTTTCCCTAGCACCTAGTCTCTTTCCAACCCCACATGGGCTTTTTTTTTTTTTTTTTTTTTTTTTTTTTTTTTTTTTTTTTTTTTTTTTTTTTTTTTTTAAGATCTTGATCTCTTTTTTCTCCTTATTTGTTGCTCCTCTCACTCAACTATCTCCTTTTCTCATGATTTGTTCCCACCTCTTATTGGCTGCAACCCTTTATGATCCCAATTAGCTAAGGACAGCCCCTCTATTTTCTCTTCCTAAGGGACTCTCTGGATGTCTCTTTTAAGTTCCTTCTATTCCCAAGATGTTCTGTGGTTGTGGTTTGCAGCTTGTGTATTCTTTGCTTTTGTTTAAAGTCCATTTATGAGTGAATACATCCCATGCCTATATTTCTGAGCTTGTGATACCTTGCTCAAAAGGATATTTTCCAAATCTATCCATTTGCCTGCAAATTTTAGGATTTTTTTTTCTGCTGAGTAGTACTCCATTGTGTAGATGTACCACAGTTTGTTAATCCATTCTTCAGTTGAAGGGCATCTAAGTTGTTTCCAGGTTCTTGCTATTGTGAATAATTCTGCTATCAACATAGTTGAGCTAATACTTTTGGGGTGCAAATGTGCGTCTTTAGGGTATATGCCCAATAGTGATATTGCTGGATCCTTGGTGAGATTGATTCTCAGTTATCTGAGGAACCAACATACTGTATTCCAGAGTAGCTATACAAGTTTACACTCCCACCAACAATGGAGGAGTGTTCCCCTTGCTCCACATCCTCTCCAGCAGAGGCTATCATCTGTGTTTTTGACAGGTGTAAGATGGTATCTCAAAGTTGTTTTGATTTGTATTTCTCTGATGGCTAAAGATGTTGAGCAATTTTTCAAGTGTCTTTCAATCATTTGCAATTCTTCTGTTAAGAATTCCTTTTTTAGCTCTGAACCCCATCTTTTAATTGGGTCATTTAGATTTGAGGGCTCTAGTTTTTTGAGTTCTTTATATATTTTAGAGATCAATCTTCTGTCAGATGTAGGGTTGGTGAAGATCTTTTTCCATTCTGTAGGCTGTCATTTTGTCTTATTGATTGTGACCTTTGTTTTACAGAAGCTTCTCAATTTCAGGAGGTCCCACTTATTGATTGTTGTTCTTAGGGTCTGTGCTACTGGTGTTATATTTAGGAAGTGGTCATCTGCGCTAATGCTTAGGAGGGTATTTCCCATTTTCTTTTCTATCAAGTTCAGTGTAACTGGGTTTATGTTGAGGTCTTTGATACCCTTGGATTTGAGTTTTGTGCAGGGTGATAGGTTTGGATCTATTTGCATTTTTCTAAGTACTACCATTCAGTTATGCCAACAACATTTGTTGAAAATGCTCTTTTTTCCATTTAATATTTTTGGCCTCTTTGTCAAAAATCAGGTGTTCATAGGTGTGTAGGTTAATATTGGAGTTTTCAGTTTGATTCCATTGATCTACAAATCTGTTTTTATGCCAGTACCAGGCTTTTTTTTTTTTTTTTTTTTTTTTTTTTTTTTTTTTTTTTTTTTTTTTTTTTTTTTTTTTTTTTTTTTTTTTTTTTTTTTTTTTTTTTTTTTTTTTTTTTACTGTAGCTCTATAGTATAGCTTGAAGTTAAGGAAGGATAGTGATGCTCTTGAAGTTCCTTTATTGAACAGGACTGTTTTGACAATCCTGGCTTTCTTGTTATTCCAAATAAAATTGAGTATGATTTCAAGGCCTATAGAGAAATATGTTGGGATTTTGATTAAAATTGCATTGAATCTGTAGATTGCTTTTGGTAAGATTACCATTTTTACTGTGTTGATCCTACCTATCCAAGAGCATGGGAGATCTTCCATTTTCTGATATTCTCTTCAATTTCTTACTTCAGTGACTTAAAGTTTTTGTCAAATAGATCTGTTACTTCTTTGGTTATAGTTACTCCAAGGTATTTAATACTATTTGCAGCTATTATAAAGGGTGATGTTTCTCTCGTTTCTTTTTCAGTCCTTTATCCTCAGTGTATAGAAGGGCTATTGATTTTTTTTTAGTTAATTTTGTACCTTGCTACATTACTAAAAGTGCTTATCAACCATAGGAGTTCCCTGGTAGAATTTTGGGGGTCACTTATGTATACAGTCATATCATCTGCAAATAGAGATAGTTTGACTTCTTCCTTTCCAATTTGCATCCCCTAATTTCCTTTTGTTCTTTTATTGTTTTAGCTAAAACTTTGAGAATTATATTGAATAGATAAGGAGAGAAAACAGACTTGTCTTGTTCCTGATTTTAGTGGGATTGCTTTGAGTTTTTCTCGAATGATGTTTGCTGTCAGCTTGCTGTATATTGCCTTTATTATATTTAGGTATTTTCCCTGTATTCCTGATCTCTCCAGGACTTTTATCATGAAGGATAAAAGTCAAAGGCTTTTTCAGCTTTTCTTTCAGTTTGTTTATGTGATGAATGACATTTACAGTTTTTTTTTTTATGTTGAACCATTTCTCGAGGATTAAAATTACTTGATTGTGGTGGATGATTTTTTTTATATGTTTTTGGATTCAGTTTGCCAGAATTTTATTGAGTATTTTTGCATTAATGTTCATGAGGGAAATTGGTCTGTAATTCTCCTTCTTTGTTGCATCTTTCAGTAGCTTGGGTATCAGGGTGATTGTGGCCTCATAAAAAGTTTGATAATGTTCCTTCAGTTTCTATCATATGGAACAGTTTGAGGAGTATTGGTATTAGTTCTTCTTTGAATATCTGGAATTCTGCACTGAAACCATCTGGTCCTGGGCTTTTTTTACTTGGGATACTTTTAATAATACTTTCAATTTCCTTTGGGGTTATAGATCTGTTTAGGTCATATATCTGATCTTGATTTCATTTTGGTAAGTGGTACCTGTCCAGAAAGCTGTCCATTTTAGTGGAATATAGATTTTCAAAGTATGACCTGATAATTCTCTGGATTTCCTGGGTGTCTGTTGTTATGTTCCCCTTTTCATTTCTGATTCTGTTAATTTGGATACTTTCTCTATGCTTTTTGGTTAGTTTGGATAAGGGTTTATCTATCTTGTTGACTTTCTCAAAGAACCAATTCTTTGGTTCATTGATTTTTTTATTATTGTTTTCTTTGTTTATTAGGAGTCACTTTATTACTATGTTTATTTAGCAGAACAACAGTATTTGGTTTTCTCATAGGTACATGGCTTATCTAGCCTTAGGTTCTTGGCTACCCAGGAGGTGTTGGGTATGAGCTCCATCTCATTGAGTAGGCCTTAAATCCAATCAGATAGTAGTTGATTATTCTCACAACCTTTGTGCCAGTATTACACAAATGAATCTTGAAGGCAAGTCATCACTGTAGATCTAAGAGTTTGAAACTAGGTTGTTGTTTACCTCTATCCACTAGTAGTGTACAGATTACTATTCAGTACCTTGAACACTAGTCAGTATGGGTAAAGAATATAGGTAGATACCAGCTTGACTCCTGTGCTCAGTGAATTGTGTTAGTGTTGTCATCAGCAATAGAACCTTATCATCAGTTTGTGAATGGCAATCAATAGCCTTGATTATTGGTGATTGTTTTTATAGTATCTAGTTTTTTGAGGTCTTTATATATTTTAAATATTGGCCCTCTATCAGATGTTGTTGCAGAATATTAAAGATGTGTTATATTGGCTTATGCTGTGGAACACTTGCTTAATGATGCAAAGATGTGTGGTATTCTTTTATGTTGCATTTGTTTAACTCTGTGAAGTTGTGTTACTTTGCCTGTTTAAAATATCTGATTGGTCTAATAGAAAGCTCTATGGTCAATAGCAAGGCAGGAGAAAGAATAGGAGGAACTGGCAAGCAGAGAGAATAAATATGAGGAGAAATCTGAGAAGAGGAATGAAAGAGTGAGAAAAAAAAGGGACCAGCCATACAATCATACAGCTATACAGCCAAACATGGAATAAGAAGGGAAGAAAAGATATAGAGGAATAAAGAAAAATAAAAGTCCAGAAGCAAAAGGTAAATGGGATAATTTAAGTTTTTTTTTTTAAAAAAAAAAAAGTGGCTGGAAACAAGCCAAGCTAAGGCCAGGCATTTATAAGTAAGAATAAGACTCCATGTATTTATTTAAAAGCTGGGTGGCAGGACTCCCCTAAAATAAAGAGGAAAAAAAACTAACATCAGGATGTATAGTTGATAAAAAAATCTTTTCACTTTCCATAGACTGCCACTTTGTCTATATGATGGTGTCTTTTGTAGCATTGAAGATTTTCAATTTTATGTGTTCCCATTTGTTAATTGTTGTTCTTAGTGCCTGTGCTATGAAGGTTCTGTTCAGAAAGTCTCATCTTGTGCTAATGAGTTCAAGACTATACCTCATTTTTTTTTCTTTCAAATTCAGTGGATCTGGTTTTATGCTAAGGTCCTTGATTCATCTGGATTGGACTTTTCTGTAGGGGAATAAGTGTGGATCTATTTGCATTTTTCTATATGCAGTCATTCAGTTTGACCTAAACCATTTGTTGAAGATTCTTTGTTCCACTGTGTGTTTCTGGCTTCTTTATCAAACTATCAGGTGTCCATAAATGTATGGACTTATTTCTAAGTTTTTAATTATATTCTATTGATCAAAATGTATGTTTTTTGCCAATATGCCATGCTCTTTTTGTTACTATAACTCTGTAGTATAGTTTGAGATTGAGGATGGTGCTTCCTCCAGCAATTCTTTTATTATTCATGATTGTTTTAGCGCTCTGTGTGTGTGTGTTTCCATATGAAGCTGATAATTTTCAGTTTAATTTGTGTAAACTAAGGGTGTATTAATCTTTTTCTAAAAAGATTTATGCATGTATGTATTTATTTATTTATTATGTATACAATATACAGAAGAGGGTACCAGATGTCATCATACATGGCTGTGAGCCACCATGTGGTTGCTGGGAATTGAACTCAGGTCCTCTGGAAGAACAGTCAGTGTTCTTTTTTTTTTTTTCATTATTTATTTTGTATTTATCAAAAAAAAACAGTAAAATGAATTTAAAATGCTGAAAAGTTAACAATAACTATAAAGAAGATAAAAATCATAAGCATGACTTATCAAGGGTGATAATGCAAATAAGATTGCTATACATATATTTACTTTGTGTTCAGCTCAGTCACTGTTCTTAACCTCTGAGTCATCCCTCCAGCCCAGGTGTATTAATCTTAATTGATTTTTTTTAGGAAATTAACCCTTTATTTCACTGATTATTTGTATTATTATTATTTGTTTCTAATTTATTGACTTCAGCCTTGAGTTTGGTTATTTCTTGCCATCTATCTCTTCTGGGTGTTATTTCTTCTTTTTATTCATGAACTTCCTGGTGGCCATTAAGTTGCTAATATGAGATCTTGGCAACTTTCTTTATGTAGGCAATTAGTGTTATGAAGTTTCCTCTTAGAATTGTCTTCACTGTGTCATATAGGTTTGAGTATGCCGTGTTTTACTTTTCATTCAATTCTAAAGAGTTATTCATTTCTCTTCTTTTTTTATTTTTAAACTTTATTTTATTTATTTATTTGCCTTGGTGTTTGCCTGGAACTGGAACTACAGACAGTTGTTAGCTGCCATGTGGGTGCTGGGAATCGAACCCGGGTCCTCTGGAAGAGCAGCCTCTGGAAGTGCTCTTAACCACTGAGCCATCTCTCCAGCCCCTCATTTCTTTTCAAATTTCTTTCTCGACACATTTTTCATTCAGTAATACATTGTTCCATTTCCAATGGAACTTTATAAACTTTCCTTTGTTTCTGTTGATAATGATACCCAGGTTTAATCTGTAGTGGTGAGATGGGATGCAAGATATTATTTCAATTTTCTCATATTTATTGAGGCTGCTTTGTGCCTAGTATGTAGTTTATTTTGGAGAGAGTTCCGCGAGCTACAGAGAAGAAGGTATATTCTTTTGGGATTGCATGAAATGTCTTGTAAATATCTCTTAGGTCCATTTGGTTTATGATGTCAGTTAGCGCCACCATTTTTTTGCTTAGTTTTTGTCTGGATGACCTGTCTATTATCAATAGTGGATACTAAAGTCACCCACTTACACTGTGTGAGCATGGATAGGTGATTTAGGTTGATTCTTTATGAACTTGGGTGCTATTGTGTTTGGTAAATAAATGTTTTTATATCCTCTTGGATTTTTTTTCTTTGATTAATAGGTAGTATCCTTCCCTGTCTCTTCTAATTAGTCTTGGCTTGAAGCTTATTTATATTAAAATGACTATACTGTCTTACTTCTTGTGTCTGTTAGCTTAGACTATGTTTTTAATAGTCTTTATCCTGAGGTTATGTCTATCCTTGATTTTAAGATGTGTTTCTTGGATTCAGCAGAGGGATAGATCTTGTTTTTTTAATACAATCCATTAGTCTGTGTCTTTTTATTGGGTAATTGTGATCATTGATGTTGAGAGTTATCCTGGGGATGAGACCAGGAAATTTGTCGTTGAGGACAGATTGCTTGCCTGATTCCCATGCCAGTGTGATTAGCAAGTTTTTAGGTAGAGAGTGACTTTAGGTATTGACACATAAATGGATAGAGTGAAGGAGGAAGACTGGGCCTTCAGGGAGGTTCTGTGGTGTCTGTCTGCCCTACTTGAGTCCTTGTCCTGGCTTTCTTCAATGATGAACTACAATATAGAAATGTAAGCCAAATAAATCCCTTTCTCCCCAGCTTGATGTTTCATCATAGCAATAGTGACCCTAACTGAGATGTCAGTTTCTTCGAAAGAATTGCATTATGTGGGGGTCTTTTTCCCTCCCCACTGGGATCTTAGACCACTTCTAGTATGAGTAGCCTGGGATGCTGGAAGGGTAAGTGCACTGCTTGGGGGTGGGGTTTCCCAGACTCCCCTTTACCAGCAGACAATCAGACACAGCAGGGAGTCAAGTTGAAGCAGGAAGGAACTCATTTATTGGAAGGTAACAAGCGTTTTTAAAACACAAAACCTCAAGAGCAGAGGGGAAGTATCCTTTCCTAAACCAATCATCTAAAAGATCATTTAATCATGTGGTTAGACATCTAGTATTTTCAACAGTGTCCACAAGGTGATCATGCACCGTTGTCTCCCATTTGATTCTAGGGGCCAATCCTCTTTTCTTGTGGACAACTTGGTCTCAGCCTGTCTCACTTCCCCTCAGCGCCATCTTGACAGCCATGAGGTCCCTACAGCATTACAGTCCACTTCCAGAAAATGTCTACTGGTAGGTTCTCTTCTGTCTCCAAGGTTAGTCTTTGCTCTATCTAAGTCTTCTTCATTTGGTTGCATGAGGCTTACTCATGTTTTGAGGAAGAACAATCTGTTTTATTAAATCCACTGATTTAAATATTGATGTTCTCTCCAAACATTCTCACAGAAACATCCAAGGTAAAGTTGCTTCATGAGTGTGGGTACCATGGCCCAAGCAGGTTAGAACATAAATGGGCTATTACAAGTTCTCCACAATAGTTTGTTAAACAAACTAGGTTTTTTATTTGTTTGTTTCCTGGTATTTTTTTTAGCTTGGGTTCTCTCTGTGAAGATCCACAGAAAAATTGCAGTTTTGGAGTCTTCAAACTAGGCATCATTAAGCCTTTTCCTGAACCTTGGTTGATTTCTTTTCATTCTGAATTGTGTAATGGATTGCATTTCTGTATTCTTGATTCTATAAAAGTCTTAGAATTAGTGTTTCTTTTTAACAAATACATCGTACGTTATAGATGTTTTGGATACTCTAATCATATTCAAATGCATGTAACACATCTGAAACTCTTGTTTTTCATTTCTTAATTGCCTTAATAATTTGTTTTGAAGTTTAATTTATTTAGCAGCCCTTTATGACAAGAGTATAAATCGATTGAGAAAACACTTGTCAAAAAAAACCTCTTGATCTTTTTTAGAGCAAAGATAAACATCTTCCATTTTAATGACTCTGAAATGATCAGCTTGTAGATGTACCAACATTATCATGCAGTCTTATTCTGACAGCCTTTCTATGCTAGAATTCCTCTTCACAGTTCTAAAAAGAAACTCCACACATATCATCAATCTTTCACCATTTGAGAGCAACAAATTGAAAGTCAACTAAGTGTTCCATCGTATTGTCTAAATACCTTCAGACATTTCTTTCTTACTAGATTTGCTCATCTTATGACCTACAAAAATGTTGACTTACCCTAAAAGTGACCCGTTGTTCAGTGATAGAGGTGTAGAGCTGAGAAGGCAAAAGAAGAGGCTTGTTGAGCAGATTCAGAACCAAGAAGGGATCTTTGAGATTATGTATCTGAATCACTTCAACAAATGTGACTATGGTAGGAAGGAACAGCCTGGGAAGTTTCCTTTATTAATCCTGTACATAGTGCAAGTGTGGGAAGTTACAGTGCAACCAATCACTACACTTTTGGTAACGGAAGCCTGAAGAACATCACTGTACTTGTCACTCTAAAGGTTGGAAGTTTCCATGCTGTCTTCATTGGGTGTTCTGCAGTAGCCCTAGAGTATGACAACTGAAGGCAGTACCTGCAAAGATAGGAAATAACCACTTCCTCTACTGTCAAATCACCTCTTTGCTCTATATGAAAAATATAGCAACTGTAAAAAAAGAGGGTTTCACAAATGATATAAAATTTCACTAAAAGAATAGTTTCTTAACTGTCAGAATTCTCTAGAGGAACAGAATGTGTGTGTGTGTGTGTGTGTGAGAGAGAGAGAGAGAGAGAGAGAGAGAGAGAGAGAGAGAGAGAGAGAGAAATGGTTTACATCTCTCTGTGGTTCAGCTAGTACAATAATGGCTGTTTCTCAGTGGAAAGTCAAGAAATTTCCAGTAGTTTTTCAGTTCACTAGGTTGAATGTCTCCGTTGATTTTCAATGTACTCCAGAACCCCAAGAAGTAGGCTCTGATGCCAGGAGGGAATGAATTTGCCAGGGAGACAGATGGCAAGTGGGCAAAGAGTAAGTATTTCCTTCTTTTGTTTCATTTATGTAGACTGCCACCAGAAGATTGTGATCTAGATTTTAGGTAAGTCTTTCCATCTCAAATGACTTAATGAAGAAAAATCCCTCGTAGATGCACCCAGCTGCTTGAGTATTTTTTGGTAATTCCAGATGTAGTCAAGCTGACCATCAAGAGTAACATCATAAGTACTATTTCAGACATGCCAACTCATGGCCTGAAGATAGGAGAGGAAGAAATTAGTAATTCCATTGCATAGCAGAGCATAGTTTTTATTTTAAGAGCTAAATAATGAAAGGATAAGTAGCTGTATTAGTTTATTTTCTGCTGCTGTGATAAAACACCATGGCCAAAGCAACTTAATAGAAAAATTTATTTGTGCTTATGGTTTCTGAGGGTTAAAGTCTATGATGATAAAGCAAGGGCTTAAATTTCACTGTAAGCATGAACCAGAGAGAAAGAACTAAAAATGGTGATGGGCTATAAGCCTGAAAGCCCACCTCCTGTTTTATACTTCCATCATTAAGGCTGCACCTTCTAATCCTTCCTAAACTGTGCCATTAGCTGGAGACAGAGGAGCACACCTGAGAATGGGGGACTTCTCATTCAAGCCATCACAGAGGTGTGTGTAGATTATATGACACATCCCTGAATAGTACAATAAGGGATTACCCAGTTTGGGGTCAGGAATTGGGGTTTGCCTCTATGCTCACGGTCCTGCTTTTCCCCATGGGAGAGGGGCCAAGATGGTGAGGAAGCAACAACTTATCCTCTGGGAACAAGTTGAAGCAAAGAAGTTCAACTTTATTATGGAGGGGAAGACCTTAAATATTTTTTCCCCAGACCCTTCCCCCAGTCAGGGGAAAGGGCTTTGATTTGTTGGTACCTGCTGCTTCTGGTGGTCTCTCCGCTGGTTAAGGAATGTTGTATCTGGACTCTACCCTTGTCAAGGCCCCAGGCAGACCCTAGTTTGACGTATTCAGAAGTGCTTAAGAGCACAGATTTTAACACACTAGTTTCACCAGTTTGCACTGGTTGAGGCTGGTCTGGTTCTGGGTCCCTTAGAAGCCTTTACATTCTAAAAAGGGTGACATATCTCTGCATAGTACAATGTGTGTGTGTGTGTGAGAGAGAGAGACAGAGACAGAGAGACAGAGAGAGGTGGGACTGGGGGAGGGAAGAGCACAGGCATAAAGGTCTTAAACTGAATTGAAAGTAAAGATAAGGAATGTGAGTTTGCTGTTTTTCTTCTGCTGCTTGCTACATGCATGTTGTGAAGGCTGAAATACCAAGATTCAAGATACAAATGCTAACACTGGCTATCAAGAAAGACATGAGCTTGCGTAATAATGGCTGTCCGTAAGTGCATCCATGTGAAGCCCACACCAGCTCAAGAAAGGAAAGAAGCTGGGAAGTTGAAGAGAGATGCCTTTAACTTAGAGATCAGTTAGAGCTAAAAAGCAATAAAGTGGGAGCCTGGGGACATGGCTTAGCCGCTATGGGCACTAGGTGCTTCTGTAGAGGACATGCATTAGTTCTTGGCACCCAACTGATGGCTTACAACCATCATAACTCCAAATCCAGGGGATCTGACATCCTCTTCTCATCTCTACAAGGCACTAGGCCTGCATGTCATGTGGTACATATATATATACATACACATAAATTAATATCAAACCAAGAAGTAATAAACTGGGGTTGAAGCTTGATAGTAAAGCAAATGCTTGGATTGCACAAAGCCCTGGCTTGATTCCTGGGGGAAGGGAAGGAGGAGGAGGAGGAGGAGAGGGGAGACAGAAAGAACATCTAGATTATTCTCCCTCATACTTCGATGAAATTCTGAGAAGAGGGAAGGTCTCAGAGGACAGCAGCAGGCATGTTTCTGGTTCCTCAGCCGCACCTGCTCTTTCTCCCCAGCCTTTTTTGTCAGCACTTATCCACAGCTCAGTCTGGAGCAGTGCTTTGATGAGAAGGAAGCAGAAAACCGCTGGGTCTGGATCAGCAGCAATAAAACCCTAACCCTTCAGGTTTTGTTCTCTATCTTCTAAGTTTTCTATGTCTGATTTAACTCAATTTTAAGAGGATATTGAACTTAAATCTCTACCTTTCTCTTAATTTAATGCAATTTCCTGTCTTTGTTTATTTTTTGAGGCAGAGTTTCTCCGCAGAGCCCTCAATTTTCTGTTTTATGTCTTCATTTGAACCCTTTATTATAGTACACTACAAGAAAAAGATTCCCTAATCTGTGTCATTTTATTTTCCTATAATTTGTTTATATTCCACACAAACTACACTGCAATGCATTGCATAATGAGAAATCACATTTTGTCCTCTAAAGAACAATTGCCAAAGAACTTTATTCTTTTATACTTATCCTTGTGTTATTTTGGGGTTTAACCTTACACCAGTTATTCTTGGGCTGATGATGTAGCTCAGTTGGTAGAGTGCTTGTCTAGCAAAAATGAATCCAAAATTTGATTCCTTGTACACTATGGTGGGTATCCGTATTCCCAGGAGATAGCTCAGAAGTTCAAGGTCATCTATCCTCAGCTACATAACAAGTTGGAGTCCAGCCTAGTATGCATAAGACCTCTTAAAAACTGTATGTATCTGTATGTGGGTCTCTCTCTCTCTCTCTCTCTCTCTCTCTCTCTCTCTCTCTCTCTCTCTCTCTCATGTGTGGTGTATGTGTGGTAGGATTTTTTTTTACATAGCCCTCTATGTTCTGAAACTTGTTATATGTAGACCAGACTGCCTCAAAATCACAGAGATCCAGCCTACTTCTGTGTCCTGAGTGCTGGGATTAAAGTGTGCACCACCATATCCTGCTTAAAATATATTCTTAATTTTTGAACAATATTACATACAAAATACTATAAATAACATAAAAGTAAACTTTGATGCTTAATAGTAAAGTATGTACCTGCAAACTTAACCAATTCAGAATAATGCATTAATACTGTTGAGAATTTCTAACTTGAATTTTTTTTTCATGAATCATGTTTTTGGGAGTTGTATGTCAAAAATTGTTACTAAACTGGCTATTTGCATGGGTGCTGGGGATTCAAACTCAGGTTCTCATGCTTTCACAATTGTCACTCTGTCACCTGAGCCATTGCCCTAGCCCCAGAAGTGAATTTTCATTGAAGCATAGCCATTTTCATTTAAAGAATCTTTAGAGTATATTCAAACAGAAAAGCAGAGTTTATAACTAAAATATTTGTTTCTTCACTCTTTACAAGAAAACATAGCAATCCTGTCACCACATTCCTCCACCCCTACTTGAAATAGAATTTCTCTATGAAACAGTCCTGGCTGTCCTGGAACTCTGTAGACAAGGCTAGCCTCAAACTCAGAGTTCTACCTGCCTCTGCCCTCCAAGTGCTGAGATTAAAAGTATGACCCACCATGCCTAGTTTGTGTAATTGCATTTTTAACTCTAGTGTTTTATTTTCTCCTTTCTCTATCTGCTAAATCATGATACTCTTTTCTTGCTCATACATTGTTGAAATGCCAGATTTTATTTCTTTAGATATTTATTTGCTTGCAAAACTTCTCTTCTAGCTGTGCATCCTGGGACAGAACTCAGGTTCTCAGGCATCGTTACCCATTGAGCTGCCTCATCACCCTCATCTTTAATTTTTTTAACTTTATTTATTTATTAATTTGCCTTGATGTTTGCCTGGAACTGGGAACTGGAACTACAGACAGTTGTGAGCCGCCATATGGGTGCCAGGAATTGAACTCAGGTCCTCTGGAAGAGCAGTCAGTGCTCTTAACCGCTGAGCCATCTCTCCAGCCCCATCTTTAATTTTTTTAATCATTTCATATACAGTCATTTTATATTTTATGTCCATTACTTCCTTCTGAAGTATCTAAGATCTAATTGTATAATTCATGTTTTCTCCTATTAAAGATGGTGTTGTGGTTTATATTGACTGTCAACATGTCAGAATGTATAATTTATTACCTTGGATACAGATCTCTTGGCCTGTGGAAGATTTTTCTACATTTATTCTGTCTCTCTTTCTCTGTCCATGTCTCTCTGTACTCCCTCCCCGTGTGTGTCTATAGTGGTCCAAGAATGACCTGTGGGAGTCAGTTCTACCCTTATACCATATATGTGCTCCTAGGATAAAAATCAAGCTTTCCATCTTGGCACCAAACATTTTCGCCCAGCAAGTCCTCTTGCCAGCCCTATGAAGAATTTTCTAAGATTAAATTAGCTGAGGTGGTAAGACTTTAATTGCTGGCTAAAAAAAGAAGTGACTCAACTGCCAACATCTGTCTCTCTTGCTCCCTGACTGTTAATGGAATGTGTCTAGCTGTTTTAGGTTCCTGCAGCCATCACTTCCCATGCACGATGAACTGCAACCTTGAGCCGTGAGCTGAGATAAGCCCTTTCTTTCTTAGGCAGCTTTTGTCAGATCTTCTATTGCTGCAGTCAGGTGAGTAGCTAATGCAGATGGCCCAGAGTGCTTGCTGCTCTTACACAGCCCAAGCTTAGGTCCTGGCGCCCTCCCAGGGCAGCTTCCAGACTCCTGTACCTCCTGTTCTATGGAACCAGACACCTTCATTGTCTTTCTAATGTGCACACTTCTTGACTTGGTTTTCAGCCCAGCTTTTGGGTTTATTCCATTTTTTGGGACTTTCCCATACTCTCAGCAATAAAGCAAAGTTATTCTGTTGAATGTGCATGCTTTGTAAAAGAAGGGCTTATGTCTCTCTAATCTGATATCACAAGGTGTCTCATCAATGCCATTTGATTCTACAAGTAAGTTTGGTCCTCCCTGGCAGGCTTATCTCATGCCAGAACTGTGTGTAGAGATTACTTCTGTACTTTGCATCATTTTTGTCCTTCACCACAGCCCAGTCTATTCTTTTCTTCAGAACTCACTGTCCTCTGTTAACACCATCCATACTCTGTGTCAACAGTGGTGTTTCCTTATTGGCTAAGGGAGCAACCATTCTTTGGGTTCTTGCCAAGAATAGAGTGTAGCTTGTGGTTCTTTTTAACATCAGTATTCAGTTGGCTGAGTACTGTGGCAAGGGCATATAATCTCAGCACTTGGAAGTAAAAGGCAGTTAGATCTCTGTGAGTTTGAGGCCAGTTTGGTCTACAA
>PVIH01003541.1:93535-158694 GCA_004025045.1 Sigmodon hispidus
TTTTTTTTTTTTTTTTTTTTTTTTTTTTTTTTTTTTTTTTTTTTTTTTAACTTTATTTATTTATTTATTTGCCTTGGTGTTTGCCTGGAACTGGAACTACAGACAGTTGTTAGCTGCCATGTGGGTGCTGGGAATCGAACCCGGGTCCTCTGGAAGAGCAGACGGTGCTCTTAACCGCTGAGCCATCTCTCCAGCCCCTCCTCTTACTCTTAAACATATATACACACACTCAGACATACACACTTGAACACACACACTGGCTGTTTTTACCAGCTTGAACAGTGTCTTAGTGTTCTATTGCTGTGAAGAGATACCATGACCATAGCAACTCATAAAAGCAAGCATTTTATTGGGGCTTGCTTACAGTTACAGACGTTTTGCCCATTATTATCAGGGTGGAAAGCATGGTGGCATGAAGGCAGACATGGTGCTGCAGAGGTAGCTGACAGTTCTACATACAGATTCTTAGGCAGCAGAAAGAGGAAGGTGCTAGGATTAGCCTGGGCCTTTGAAACCCTAAAGCCCATCCCCAGTGACACACTTTGTCCAACAAAGCCACACCTCCAAATCCCTCTCAAGTAGTGCCACTCCCTACTGACCAGGCAATTCAATGTTTGAGCCTATGGGAGCCATTGTTATTCAAACCACCACAAACATCTTTCTTGGCACAATTTAATTTGTGCTTACTGACAGCATTTCAGATCTCTTCTGTGGAAGTGCAGCACTCTCTTTAGTCCTGGGATCTTCAGGTTGTGAACTTAAGCCAACACTTTCTTCTTTTTCCATTTATAGGACCACACAGACACTTTGTTTTCCAGATTGGTTAGTTATTATGAAAATGTTGCCTACATTTACACATGGCTTTAAATGAAGAGACAGGCACATGAAGATAATTGTAATTTGTGATGACCCTAAAATGCTCTGGACTATTCAGGAACAAAATTTACAGTATCAATAAGACTTCTGAATTTAATTATGTAGAAAACCCATTAAAGAATTTGGAAGCTGAGAAGTAGTCTGTAGAGGCAATATCTTTCAAGGAGGAAATGGAATAGTTTATGTAGAAGACACTGCTAACTGGAGTCTTCCTCTAACTAAAAAAAAAAAAAAAAAAAAAAAAACAAAACTCCATCTTTCTTGTATACTGAAGACAAGCAAAGCACAATGACATCTTCCAGACCTTTCTCCTAACAATTTTCATCTCTCCCAATTTGTTGTGTGAAACCTGAGAACATGACTACCACACACTTTAGGAAGGGAATTGGTGAAGAGCTGGAACAGGGGTCGGAGAGAGGGCTCAGAGATTAAGAGTACTGGCTATTCTTGTAGAGGACGCAGGTTTGATTCCCAGCACCCACATGTTGGTTCTCAGCCACCTGTAATTCTAGATCTAGGGGGTCCAACTCCCGCTTCTGGCTTCGACAGGCTGATGCATGTACACAGTGCACATAAAGTCATGTGCACAAACACATAATTTTAAAAATAAAGTATGGCAAGGAATCATTTAGAAACTCAGATTAAATAAGAGTAATAGACTAACTTTGACATCTAGGCACAGTCCTAAAGCTCAGAGCAGGAAGGGTAGTGTTTGTGATGGGTTTGATTACCAGCATGCAGAAGTGGGCAAGGGCAGGACACATGACAGAATGAGTACCTTGGAGGATGTGGAGTTGTCTTTAACTCATGCACTATGATTCTGTGACCTAGAGGTGTGGTCTTTAAATCTTACACCACTGAGGGGGTGTGGCTAGCCCCTCTGAAGACAGTTGCATGCCCACCTTCTTGTTTGTTCCCTGTGTTCTCAGAGGAAGGACTGCTGCCACCGCTACATGGGACATTTCCAAAAATTTCTCTAAAGTTCAATCTTATATCATTATTTCATATAAACCCCTTAATAAATATTAATCCTTTTATATACTCAATTGCCAGTGAATAATTCTTACTACAGTATTTTGATTAAATTTATCCTTTTTATTAGTCTGGTGGTCCTTTTTCTTTTCCCAAATAATGCCCATTGTTTGGAGATTTGTATCTTTAAAAAAAAATTTAGATTTTCCTCACAAGAGAATGTGATACTTGTCTTTTTGACTATAGTGTGTTTTACTTAACATGATTTCCAGCCATACCCAGGTTTTAAAAATGTCATTATTTCATTCTTTTTATGGATGGATGACAATATCCCATTATATATATATAATATATATATTACACTGTGTTTATCCATTGATTCTTTCATAGACATCTAAGATGATACTGTAACTTGACCATGATACATGAGTGCTCAGGTACCATTATTGTATCCTGACTCTGGTTCCTTGAAGGCATGTACCTATGAAACTTATAGATAGATCATATGATAATCTATTTTTAGTTTTTAAAATGTTTTATTTTATATGTAAGAGTATTTTGTGTATGTGTATTTATGTCCATTGTGTGTGTACTTGGTGTCTGTCCATAGAGGCCACACGAGACTATCAGCTTGTGTGAAATGAAGTTACATATGGCTGTCAGTGCCCTGTGGGTGCTGTATATTGAATCCAGGTTCTCTAGAAGAGGAGCCCATGTTCTTAACTTCTGAGCCTCCTCACCAGCCCTTGCTTTTTAGTTTTTTGGTTTTTTGGGGGGGGAGTTGGTGTGGTTTTTTTGATGTTTCCCATCTTTATTTGACACTCAGCAGGTTAGTTCTCATCCACATTGACTGTCTGTAGATTTTTTAATGTGGTAACTGGCATGTAAGTTACCAACATGTAGAGCTTGCTCATTACAGTTTCTGGACAAACACACATGGATACGGTATAGGACATTCCTTATTCCTTTGGACCAGACAGCTTTATTGAGCCTGGTATTGATGCGCACATCTGGAGTCCCATCTCCTTCATGGCAAACTTCTGGATTTCTTTGAGTGCCCTAGGGGCATGTTTCTTGAAGTCCACTCCATGGATGTGCTTGTGAATGTTGATGGTGTATTCTCGAGTCACCACCTCGTTGATGGCAGAACAGCCCTTCTTCTGCAGGGCCTAAGTTGGAAAAGACAGGTGCAATGGATTGTGGGAAGAAAAACTGCATCACTTTTTAATTTTTTTAAAAGGTAGAATTTATTTACTTTTCATCCCAAGCTATCCACTGACATGGGTGGTATGTGAAGCCTCAAGGGAAGGGATCAGACTGTGTTTCTGTGCATGGACTGACACTTCAGAGCCCATTCCCTCCAGAGGAACATCTAACCCAGTCTTGATATTAGAATGAGGAAATTGGACTTGCCTGGAGTGGATGCTGAGCTGATCCACCTTGGGACTTCTTGCTTTTTGGCGGGGGGGGGGGGGGGGGTTGGGGGATGGGGAGGAGGGAGGCTGAAGACTGACCTAAAGGGATTGGAAGGGGAAGGGGAGGGAGAACATTGATTTTAAAAAAAAAAACCTTTATTTTATAAGTACAAATAAGATAAAATAAAAAGAATTTACTTTTATATGTATAGGAGTTTTGTCTGGATTTATATTTGTGTGCCATGCAAACTGGGGTCCTCTGCATGAGTCACAAATGCTCTTAACCATTGAGCTATCTCTTCAGACTTTATTAAGCAGGCTTTTTTCTGAGGACGGTCCATTTTGATTTTCATACTGGCTGAACCAATTTATATCTCATCAATAGTATATGAAAGTTGCATCCTCTAGGTTTTATTTTTCTTTTTCTTCAAAATAAAAAAATGAAATTGAATAATCTTGATTGATAATTATTTTGTTTCAGGACTTGATGCTGGTGGTTGTTTGAAAGAAATGACCACCAAAGGGAAGTAGCACTATCAGGAAGTGTGGCCTTGATGGAGGAAGTGTGTCACTGTGGGGGTGGGTTTTAAAGTCTCCTTTCTTCAAGCTTCCCTCAGTGTGACTTTCAGTCAGCTTCCTGTTAACTGCAAGATGTAGGACTCTCAGCTACCAGCACCATGTCTGCCTGCACACTACCATGGTCCTTGTCCTGATGGTATTGAACTTAAGTTAACTTAAGGTTAACCTCTAAAACTTAGGTGACCCACACCAATTAAATTTTTTCTTTGAGATTTGCCATGGTCATGGCATTTCTTCATAGCAATAAGAACCATGACTAAGACAGAATATGGTACCAGGATTGAGGTATTTCTACAATGGGCTAGACCATGTGTTTGTTTGGAGGAATTTGGACTTTTGTACTTTGGGTATGAAAGCAGTGCAACACTTTAAGCACTGCTTAATGTGCCATACTAGTACCAGCATGGAAGACAGTGGTTGTGAATGTGGCTTGATGAATTGTAGGGGGCTTGTTCAAGAGGTTACATAGGAGGAGACTGTTAGTATGTGGCATAGAGACTGGTCTTGTGATATTTTGGTGAAAAAAGTAGCTGCTTTTTGCCCTTGTCCTAAAGAGTCTGTTTGAGACTAAAGTAAAGAGTCTTGGATTAATTCTGTTGACAGAAGAAATCTCAATACAGCCTAGTATAGACTGTTGTGTGGATATTGATGGTAACTCTAATAAAATTTATAATGAAAAGAAACAAACTGAGCAAGGTAAATTACAAAGTGTAAATATTGAGAAAAAGAGCACCAGGAAGTGGGGTGCAGCTAAATCTGGTTTTCAAGGAGATAAACTGATTCAGTAATGAAATAAAGGGATTGGTGACCTCAGGGCAAGATCTCATCCAGCTGAGCTTCCTACTTGTGGAAGCAAAAGAAAAATTTAGAGCTGGGTGTGGTGCTGCACACCTTTAATCCTAGCACTTGGGTGGCAGAGGCTGTCAGTTCTCCAAGTTTGAGGCCAGCCTGGTCTACAAGTTCAAGGACAGCCAAGCTTAGGCAGTAAAAGACAGAAAGCTGGTGAAGATGTAATTGAACAAGGGGGCCATGTTCCAGCCCTCCAAAGCAAAACTTGGCAGCTGTATGTTGTAGACTATTATTTTAAGATGTGTTACATTTGTTTTTGCTGTGGGACATTTAATGATGCAAAGATGTGTTGCATTCTTTCATGTTGCATTTGCTTAACTCTGTGAAGCTGTGTTATTTTGCCTGTCCAAAACACTTGATTGTCTAATGAAGAGCTAAATGGCCAATAGCAAGTAAGGAAAAGGATAGGTGGAACTGACAGGCAGAGAGAATAAATAGGAGAAATCTGGGAGAAAGAGAAGAAAGAGCAAGAGAACCAGGAGGAGAGGATGCTAGGGGACAGCCACCTACCCACACAGCTAACAATGGAGTAAGAGTGAAAGAAAGTAAGATAGACAGAAGAAAAGGAAAAAGCCCAGAGGCAAAAGGTGCAGAACCAGAGAAGCGCCTACGTTTCGTATTAGAAAGGTAAAATAAAGTTCAGTTTCACATTCCTGGCAAGGGCTTGCCCAGTTCTGAGAAAGAATAACCTAAGTACTATCTAAGAACATCTAGACAATCCAACGCTAAGGCAGTAAAACGGCCACCACACCCAGATGGTGTCCAGGAATGTTTAACTGTAAAAAGTTCTTAAGCATGGGCCAATCAGCTGCACATTTGCACCCTTGGCCCCAGGTAACCCTGCCTTGTGGTTTTTGCCTTTAAAAAAGCTTATGTAATTTGGGGTGGGCAGCTCTTCCTTGCCTCGCTAAGTCAGGTACCTGGAACAAGCTCCCTGCCTGGCTTGTATTGTGCTGACAATAAACCTTGCTGTTGTATTTTGGACATCTCTGTCTCCAGTGGTCTCTCTTGGGGTCGAGTTTCAGGCTGAACACAGGTAGATGAGATAATTTAAAGTTAAGAAAAGCTGGCCAGAAACAAGCTAAGGCCAGATATTTATAAGTAATAGGATGCCTCTGTATGATTTATTTGGGAGCTGGGTGTCGGCTCTCCCAGAGAAGAGCAAAACAACCAACAACAGCTTCAGCTATGTAGTTCTGGCTTTAGAGTTAAGGATAGAGGAAAGGAGTTATGGAATAAAGCTGATGAGGCCAGGCATGTGTCAGGGGTGTCCCCAAAGGGAGGCCTAGTAGATAAGCCACTGAGTGAAGCTGTGAAGTTGAAACCTATATTGCTTTGGGAGAACTCAAGATGCCAGGGTCAGGGGATATCTCCTGAGGAGATCTGCTAACAAGGAGTGGAACCAGCCCAAAAGAAAGAAGTGTGCTACAGTCAAACCTGAATGGAGTTGGAGATCTGAAGAGTGTTTTGACATCAGACATAGAAATGCAAAGTATGAAGTTTGCCCTGTGGGTTTTCAGTCTTGCTTTGGTCCAGTGTTTCCTCATTATACTCCCTTCCCTATGTTTTGAAATGGTAATGTATATCCTGTGTCATTATGTTTTGGAAGTATGTGATCTGCTTTTTTAATTTTGATTTTTACAGGGTATTACAGTTAAGAGATTGCCATGTGTCTTAGAAGCGTCTTTGGATTTTGGAACAAGTTTGGGACTATTGAAGTTGGACTGAATGCATTTTTTTTTTTCATTATATGGCTATAAACTTTTGGGGGCTGGAAGTGGATGGAATGTGGTGGTTTGAAAGAAAATGGCCCCCAAAAGGAGTGGCACTATTAGGAGGTGTGGCCTTGTTGGAGGAAGTATGTCACTGTGGGGGCGGGCTTTGCAGTCTCTTCAAGCTTCCCTCTGTGTGACATTCAGTCAGCTTCCTGTTGCCTGCAAGGTGTGGAACTCTCAGCTACCAGCACCATCTCTGCCTGCACACCCCCATGCTCCTGTTTCTGATGATAATGAACTTAACCTCTGAAACTGTAGGTGAGCCACCCCAATTAAATGCTTTCTTTATGAGAGTTGCAGTGGTTTCAGTGTCTCTTCACAGCAATAAGAACCCTAATTAAAACAATGCTCATTATTTCTCCATGCTTTCTTGGCATCTAGGACTTCTTTTGAGAAGTGTTATTCTAATATCTTTGCCTTTGTTAAACATCTTGGCTTTTTCCCCCTTGTAACTTATTGTATTCTTTGATTGACCTCTACTCTTGGTACATAATATGGAGAGGTTCTTTTCTCATTGGTTCCTCATGGGACTGTGAGATTGTTTGCCTTCTATTGTTATGATAAACCACAACCAAACACCACTTGGGGAGGAAAGGGTTTATTTGGCTTACATGTCCCAGTCACAGTCCATCGCTGAGGGAACCAAGGCAAGAACTCAAAAGAGCAGGAACTTGAAGGCAAGAACTGAAGCAGAGACCATAGAGAAATGCTGCTTACTGGGTTTCTCTCCATGGCTTGTTCAGCATGCTTTCTTATACAACCCAGGGACAGTCATGCCCCCAGCATGTAGGGCCCTCTCACACTAATAAATCATCAAGAAAATGACCTACAGACCTGCCTACAGGCCTATGCAAAGTAGGCATTTTCTCAACTGAGGGTCTCTACCCAGACAACTCTGACTTGTGTCATTATCACAGATAACTAACTAGCAGTGATGCTGTACTGGGACCCTGTACTGTGTTATTTTTGTTTTCCAGATTTGGGGATTTTTTCTGGCATAGTTTCATTGGATATAGTTTATATGTTTTCAGATCATTTGTTTCTTCCTTCTACACCAGAAGAATCATGTTTGAGCTCTTAAGCATATGCAAACCATCTTGAGTAATTTTCCTGTTTAAAGCCCTGGTACATGTGCACCCAACATGAACTTGGATGATGGGAACTGAACTCTGGCCTTAGTAAGAATAGTATATACTCATAAACATCAAGCCATGTCTCCAGTCTCCCTCTTTTTTTTTTTTATTTTTAAGGATAAGCTGGCAAGGTGTTTACTGAGTTGAGTTAGAAGTAGCAAGGAGAGGTTCTGAAATGGGCTACCAACATCCCTATGTTTTGGCTAGAATATCTTTCATGCATATGTGTATGCATGTGTGTATGTGGGCATGGGCATGTGTATGAGTGTATGGAGGCTAAAAGTGACTGTCCAGTGTCATCTTCAATTGCTCTCCATCTCATCTTTTCAAGGCCATGTCTTTCACTGACTCTAGTGCTCATAGATGGTTAGAATGGCCAACTGCAAAGACATCACAACCAAACCCTTTTAAAATGTGGATTCTGGGTATCTAAACTCAGGTATGTTTTACAACAGGTACTCTAATTGAGCTATTTCCCCAACCTTCAGAATATGATATCTATTCATCGTCCATGCATGATGAGCTTCCCATAAAAGTCTTGAATTAACTTCTTACTTTAAATTAATTATCTTAAGTTTTTCTTGGGTATCTGGTCATTTAAGACAATGGCACTGCCATTTTTAAACAGTCTTATTTAGTTTTTATTCATGATCATAAAGTTAACTTTGCAATCCAGCTAGACTTGGAGGGAATGAAAAAATCTGGAACCCAAAGACAGCAGAGATTACAGGGCACTGTGATCAAATGGGTTGTGGACACTCTCCTAAGCTATAAAAGCAATGGTATGGTGGGTAAGATGCCCCAAAGTCAGAAAAATTGGAGTTGTCCACAGTCAGAAATGGTGATCTTCTTGTTGGTCTTGACATTCCTGGACCCAAAATGCTCATTTCCACGAGGCTCAAGATTTCTTTCACCTCTCCAGGGCTCAGAGCAGAACAGTTTTCTGCTGTCTTTGGAATTTTGTATACAAACATCTCAAAGGAGATGCAGCCCAAGGGCTCACAATGGAGTTGCCCAAGGCTGCAGCAAGCATGACAAGGAACAGCAGCATCTCCAAAAGCCAGTGTTGTCATTAACTTGACACATTTGGGAAGAGGCCCACTCAGATGAAAAACTGCCTCCATCAGATTGGCCTGTGAGGCATTTTCTTTTCTTTAAATTTTTATTATTTTTTTTTTATGTGCATTGGTGTTTTGCCTCAATGTACCTCTGTGTGAGGACATCAAATCCTCTGGAACTGGAGTTACAGACAGTTGTGAGCTGCCAGGTGGACACTGAAATTGAACGTGGGACTTCTAAAAGAGCAGCCAGTGTTCTTACCTGCTGAGATACCTCTCCAGCCCCAAGGCATTTTCTTAATTGCTAAGAGGGTGGGCCTGGGTTGTATAAA
Source organism: Sigmodon hispidus (assembly GCA_004025045.1). Lineage (NCBI taxonomy): Eukaryota > Metazoa > Chordata > Mammalia > Rodentia > Cricetidae > Sigmodon > Sigmodon hispidus. The sequence goes on from PVIH01003541.1 coordinate 102,525, forward strand.
AAAGCAGTTAAGGGAGCTAGAGAGATGGCTAGGGGTGGTTAACAGTAGTGGCTGCTTTTCCAGAGACGTGGGTTTGATTCCCAGCATCCATCGACACAGTAGCAAAAAACCACCCATAACTCCACTTCCAGGGGATCCAGTGCCCTCTCTGGACTCTACAGGCATAGGCATACAGGTAAAGCACACACCCACATAATTTAAAAAAAAAACCAGTCTTAAAAGAAAAGTAGTTTAATAAGTCCAATAATAAGTAAGTCCAATAAGCAGTGTTCCCTCATAGTGTTTTGATTCAGCTCCTGCCACTAGGTTCCTGCCTTGAACTCCTGCCTGTGTCTGACTTTGGGTTTTATTGCTGTGAAGACACACCATTATCATGGCAACCCTTATAGAGGAAAGCATTTAATTGGGGCTGGCTTAGTTTCAGAGATTTTAGTTCATTATCATTATGGTGGGAAGAACAATTGCATGCAGGCAGGCATGGTGTTGAAGAAGTAGCTGAGAATTCTACATCTGGATCGGCAGGCGGGAGGAAAAGACTGCCATACTGGGCATGGCTTGAGCATCTGAGACCTCAAAGCCTACCCCCAGTGACCACTTCCATAAAGGCTACACCTACTCCAACAAGGCCACACCTCCTAATTGTGCCACTCCTTATGGGCCTTTAGGGGCCATTTCTTTCAAATCATCACACCTGGTTTCTCTTGAGCAGAACTGTAACCCTGTATGAGTCAGGGTTCACTAAAGGATCAGAGCTGACAAAACCCAATTGACTGGCTTACAGGAAGGATATGGTCTGGGTTGTTCAACAATGCTGTTTCCACACTAAAAATCCAGTAATTGCTGAGTCCATGAGTCTCAGCAGTCCCAATCTGGTGCTGAAGGCCTAGGATTTTTGGAGAGCTGCTGGCCACACTGGACGCTGGAAGCACTTGATTATGACATTGATGAAGGAGCACTTCAGCAATGGGCCAGAAGAACTTGTCATCAAGAGTGAGGGCAAGCAAAAAGCTTCCTTCTCCTGTTTTCTTTTATCTGTGCTGCCACCAGAAGTGCCACCTACATTGAGTGGGTCTTCCTGCTTCAGATACTCTGATGAAGAAAAGCCCTCACAGGGGCGCTCAGCACCTTATGTTAAAGTTGTTTTGGATGCAGTTAACAACCAAGATCAGCTGCCACAAATCTAAGCTGCAATAAACCACTTCCTCTAAAAGTGGGTTTTGATCAGTTTTATTATAGAAACTAAGAACAAACCAGGACAGGGGTCTTTCAGTTAGTTGGCATTTCAACCATTTCAATTTTCCTGATTCAGTTATTTTTTTAAAAAGATTTATTTATTATGTATACAGTATACAGAAGAGAGTACTGGATGTCATCATAGATGGTTGTGAGCCACCATGTGGTTGCTGGGAATTGAACTCAGGACCTCTGGAAGAACAGTCAGTGCTCTTAACCTCTGAGCCATTTCTCTAGCCCCCTGATTCAGTGATTTAACAGCAGCTTTTGGAGAGGCCCTTGCTTGTTTTTTTTTTTTTGTTTTGTTTTAAATTGTTTTTGTTTCCTGGTTTCTATGTGAAGATTTGTGCATTTGCAGGGATGGACATCTCTTCTAGTTTTATCTAGATGAGCAATCAATCATTCTTGGAGGGCCCAATTCCCAGTAGCAATCCCAAGAAAACACACCTCTGCAACAGCAGCACATCAGAACAAATCTGATAGAGAAACATAGTAAGGACCAGTAAACACCACCACCCCCACAATAGTCACACTAAAGAGAATTAAAAACAAAATAAAAAAGCATAAAGTTAAATACTTACAAAAGGGGGTGCTGGAGAAATGGTTCAGCGGTTTAGGAACACTGGCTGTTCTTCCAGAGGTCCTGAGTTCAATTCCCAGGAACTACGTGGTGGCTCACAACCATCTGTAATGAGTTCTGGCACCCTCTTCTGTCCTATAATACACGCAGACAGAACACTGTATACATAATAAATAAATAGGGGCTGGAGAGATGGCTCAGAGGTTAAGTGCACTGATTGTTCTTCCAGAGGTCCCGAGTTCAATTCCCAGCAACCACACAGTGGCTCATATAATAAATAAATAAATCTTATAAAAGGAAGAGTAGGACAGATTAAAAAAAAAGAGAGAGAGAAGGGAAGAAGGGGGATGTAGTGAAGAGCCCCATTAAAGAAAGCACTAACAAGATAAGCATCTTGTAATGGGGGCGGGGGAAGAGACCCTGCTCAGTGGAGAGCACTTGCTGGCTTGCTGCCTTTATAGAAGACCCAAGTTTGGTTCCAGGCATCTATATTAGTGGCTCACAACTGCCTGTAACTCCACTCCAGGGGAACTGATGCCCTCTTCTGCCCCCCACAGACATTCACACACGTGTCCATACACAGAGACACAAATCCATTACAGAATATCTAATAAAGTAAAATATGTAAACATCAGATGAAAGAGGAATGGGGAAGATTTAAAAATACAATAGAAGAAATACTAAAAATAATAGGAAAAGAAAAATAGAAACTGGAGAAACTTCTTTCTGGGCCCTCTTCTTACCAGTGGAATCTGCGAGGTCTGGGGAAGCGCTTGGGACTTATTGTGGTTCTTCCTTCTTCTCACTGTATAGATGGGTGGCATATGTGGATTAAGATCTGGTCAAGCTTACAACAGAGGGCATTACACAAACATTTTATCACTGCACTAAATCTCCAGCCCCAGAGTCAATATTCTCACTTGCTCCAGTTTCCTCCTCCCAGCTGTGTGCACTTGGTGTTAGATGCAAATATCCAAGTGAAGGAAAATACTTCTAGTGTGTCAGAAAGGGAAGCATAAAATAGTTCTGTACTTGGTGGGGAGATTTGAGAGAATGGGGTTCTCTGCCTGCCTGGTTCAGTGCTTTCAGATCCATCCAGCACTAAACCACCCAATGGGAGGAAGCTGAAGAATCTGGCCATCTAGCAGAACTGGGCTCAGAGCTCAGTGAGTGGTTTGCTGACCTCCCACATCATTTATAGCCAGACCCTCCTATTTGTCTGTGTTTAATTCTCCCATCTACAGGGACTTCTGGCTGGCCACCACTCAGACCTTCTTGCAGGGTATCCTCAGCTTTCCTGACTTAGGATTGTTCCTTATTTTAGGTCTCCAGGGTAGCTCAGTCCAAACAAGACTTAAGGTCCTCTAGAGATGGCATCCTTAACTCCATAATCTGGGGACATTGCTGTGGATATATATTACATATTTAATAAAACCTGAATATTGGGGAGAGAGCACACAGTCAAATCCTAGGCAGACAGCTCAGGAAATTCTTAAACCTTGAATACAAAGATAAACAGCTGAGTCAGTCACATACACCTTTAATCCCAGCACAGAGAAAGCCAGGAGTGTCAACCAATACCCTTTATCCTACAACTCCAGAGACAGAACTTCTTCTGTTTCTGTGAGTTCAAGGCTACATGCCTTTAATCCTAACCTGGATGGAATAGGGTATATAAGGGCTGTAGAAACCCAGAGTGAACAGAAGCGACTCGGAGAATCGACCAGGAGCAAGGTTGAGGAAGTTTCAAGACAGCTGGATAAGAATTGACTGTGGTGCTTTCTCTCTCTGATATTTCAGCCTTCCCCCAAATTTGGCTGAGTCTCATTCATAATATTACATTTGGTGCTCAACTTTGGGGCACAAATTCCCCCCCCCCAAAAAAAACCATGCCGCTTACCAGCCAGAACAACACGTGACCAGAGGAGTAATTATTGGCTGGTTAGACTATTGAGTTAGCCTCCAGCTTTAGGCAGACCCAGCCACAGGTGTTTCCATTTCACTTTAGTCTGGGTAAGTTTTTTCAGACAGTGGCCTCTTTCTCCTGGTGGGTTACAGGTTCTTTCTCTTTCTGAACCCCACCTTGGGCTGCTATCACACTAGGTAGCTGCCCCACTTCACAACCATTTGAATTGACTGACAACTAAATTGGTGAGTGCAACAGATTGTTTTTTTGTTTTGTTTTGTTTTGTTTTGTTTTGTTTTTTTAAAAAGGGGGAGAATTTGTTTAAGGCAATGAAGGGTGCTTCATCCCTCTGTGATCTTTTTCTAGACTATTTGATATTAGAACCAGTAAAAAAAAAAGATAAATAAAGTAGATGGGGGATTGCCCTCATAATATTTATCATATTGTTTATTATGAATATTGGTTGGATTGTTTAAGTTTTATTATTTATAAAGTCAATTAATGTGAATGCCAAGAAAGAAGTCTTTAAAAAGTCTATTAAGAGGGAACTCAAAGACATTCAAACACAAACAGAGAAGTATAAAGGACAGACCTCAGCAAAATCATCTAAAGCTACAGAAAAACAGCCTAAGTTTATCAGACAGCCAACACTAATATACCCAGTAAAGATTAAAAGATGAAAAAAATCATAGAGATATTAGAGAAGTTAATTGGTCTCCAGTACAAATGCTAGAACTAAAAAGGGTTAAAGATGTGATTGTGACATATGGAATACATTCACCATTTATAAAACAAATGTTGAATTCCTGGTCTTCTTGCAACCAAATCACTCCTAAGGACTGATTAGATATTGCTTCTGTTTTGGAACCAGGGCCACTTTTACAGTGGAAAACATAGTGGAAGGAGGAGGCTAAAATAATAGAACAAAGAAGCAGAGCTCGTGGCATAGAAGTCTCCCAAGACCAACTTCTTGGGGAAGGAGAATATTCTGACATTGAAAGGCAATCCCTATGCGATTCACACATTCTTGATTTATGCCACATGGCAGCACTAAATGCTTGGGATTGGATAGGAGAAGTAGGAAAGAAAAAAAAAATCATTCACAAAAATGATACAAAGCCCAAAGGAAACTTTTACAGACTTTTTGCAGAGATTATCTGCAGTAGTAAATAGGATAGTCCTGGATTCAGAAGCAAGGCAAATAATAATCTAATCCCTGGTATTTGAGAATGTTGATACACAATGTAAAAAAAATAATAAGACCATTAAAAGTAAGGTCAGCACCATTAGAGGATTGGATTCGTGAAACAATTAATGTAGATTCTTATGAAGGTGATGATAATTGGGTAGGAGAGGTCATTTCTAGAGGTATAAGAAAAAGGCAAAATGTTAAATGCTATAATTGTGGAAGGCAAGGTCATATACAAAGAAATTGTAATCAAGGTGTTCCCAGAAACAGTGCCTTTGTAAGAAATAATCACAAGAGAACACCTCTCCCTCCTAGAGTATGTAAGAGGTGTGAAAAAAGACACTGGACTAATGAATGTCGTTCAACAAGGGATACACAAGGTAACCTTTTGCCTTCAGGAAACACCCAAAGGGGGCTTTCAAAAGCCCCCATATCCAATCCTGTGCAATCTTACCTTGCTATAGTGGAGAATACACCTCCCCTGAACAATTAAAGACATTAAAACCTACTTAAAAAAAAAAACATACTACACTAAATGATAGAGAATCTATAGAAAAAGAAAAAAAAAACTCAGGAAAAATTGTAAAAAACTATTCTGGCAAACGTCTATTAATGAACAAAGGTCAAAATTAAAAGTACAAATAAATAATATTATTATTGAAGGTTTATTCAACACAAGGGTGGATGTATCAGTAATTTCACTAGAGTCATGGCATCCAAGTTGGCCCCTTCAGGAGGTAAATGTTCAATTTTTGGAAATTGGGTCTTTATCCCAAGTAAAACAAAGTGAAAAATGGCTTGATTGTATAAGACCAGAACGACAGAGAGGAATATTAAAGCCATATGTGGCTAACATTGCTATAAATTTTTGGAGATGAGTTTTATTACAACAATAGAACACACAGATGAACATTCCTCCAAACACAGAAATAAATCATAAACTAACACATATTTCTGGAAGAAATATTAGAAGGTATTATGAGAAACAGTCATAAACTACCCAAGGCAAAACAGCTGTTGATCTTTCAAAGACACTCACAGCACTACCTTTAAAACGACTAACAGATAAGCCTATATGGATTAATCAATGGCCATTAACAAAAGAGAAATTTCAGGGTTAAATGCTTAGCATATAGAAGAATCAACAAGCCCTTGGAACTCTCCAGTATTTGTCATTAAAAAGAAATCTGGAAAGTGGAGGATGGTGACAGATTTAAAGGCAATAAACAAGGTGATCCAGCCAATGGGTTCTCTACAGTCCTTTGCCTTCTCTTTTACCAAAAGAATGGCCCATTATAGTTATCAATTTAAAAGACTGTTTTTTCTCAATATCCTTAAAAGAACAAGATAAAGAAAAATTCGCCTTTACAATGCCCACTTATAATAATTCTTGGTCTGTAAAGAGGTATCAGTAGAGGGTCCTCCCTCAAGGAATGCTGAATAGCCCTACACTATGTCAGCATTGTGTACAAAAGTCAATAGAAAAAAATTTGCAGCAAATTCCCAAAATCCATAATATACCATTATATGGATGGCATCCTATTGGAAGATTTAAACACTGATACTTTAGAAAAAAATGTTTGAGGAAGTGAAAAAAATTTGCCTGATTGGGTATTACAAATACCCCTGAAAAAATACAAAAGGGAGATTCCATTAATTATTTAGGCTATAAAATAGATCTTCAAAAAATTTGACCCCAAAAGGTACAAATCAGGAGAGATAGATTAAAGACCTTAAATGATTTTCAGAGATTACTATGAGATATTGCCAATTTACAACCCACTATTGGAATAAAAAATGATGAACTGGATAATTTGTTTAAAACCATAAATGGTGACAAGGACTTGGAGAATTGTCACCTCAAGCTCAAAGAGAATTGGCTTTGATAGAAAAGAAATTACATGATGCACATGTGGATTGTGTGGCTCCAGACCTTAATTGCCTCCTAACTATCTTGCCCTCTAAACATTCCCCTATGGGAATTTTAATGCAAAGGGAAAATGTTACATTGGAATGGATATTTCTACCACATAAACCAAGTAAAAAATTAAAGACATGTGGAAAGGATTTCTGAATTGATCTTTAAAGGGAAATTAATACTTCGTCAATTGACAGGAATGGATCCAGCAGAAATTGTTGTACCTTTAACTAATGAAGAAATTGACTAGTTATGGGTAGAAAGTGAACCTTGACAAAGAGCCTGCAGTAATTTTTTGTGAGATATTAACAACAAATACCCTCAAAGCAAAAGAATTGAATTTTTAAGGAAAACTAATTGTATTCTTCCTCGTGTTGTATGAGATAAATCAATTACTGGAGCCCCCACATTTTATACTGATGCAAATAAGTCAGGAAAGGCAGGTTACAAATCAGAAAATATAAGTAAGGTGACTCAAAGCCCTTATAATTCTGTTCAAAAGTCAGAATGCTGTTGTGATGGTATTAGTGGATTTTACCCAAGCTCTAACATAGTCACTGACTCTCAGTATGCAGAAACAGTTGTTTTACACATTGAAACTACTAATTTTATCAATGATGAGTCAGAAATAACTTCATTATTTATTCAGTTACAAGAAATAATCAGGAATAGGGATCATCCCTTCTATATAACACACATTCGATCCCATACAGGTCTGCCAGGTCCTTTATCGCAAGGTAATGATGAAATTGATAAATTATTAATAGGAAATTAGTTAGAGGCCTCAGAGTTTCATAAAAAAATCACGTCAATAGTAAAGGATTAAAAAAAGTTTTTGCTATCACTTGGCAACAAGCCAAAGAAATTGTAAAAAGATATTCCACCTGTTCCTTTTATATCCAAACTCCATTACCAGCAGGGAGTAACCCTAATGGTATACATAGAAATGAAATCTGGCGGGTGGATGTATTTCATTTTACAGAATTTGTAAAATTAAGATATATACATCATACAATAGATATGTTTTCAGGATTTCAATGGGTAACTGCTTTGAGTTCAGAAAAGGCTGATTCTGTAATCACACATTTGCTAGAAGTTATGGCCATCATGGGAATACATGTAGAGATTAAGATAGACAATGTTCCAGAATATGTCTCTAGTAAAATGAAACAATTTTTTGCTTATTATAATATAAAGCATATTACAGGAATACCACATAATCCTACAGGGCAAGTAGTCATAGATCAAATTGAACTCTAAAGGAGATGCTAAATAAATAGAAAGGAGTAACAAAGACCCCTAGAAATTGACTACATAGTGCTTTATTAACTTTGAATTTTCTCAATGCTAATGAGAAAGGAACAACAGCTGCTGAAAGGCATTGGACTATAGAAAAAATAGATGAGCTAAATCAGCCTGTCTATTTCAAAGATGTACTAACCTCAGAATGGAAGCCAGGTTATGTGCTACATTGGGGAAGAGGTTTTGCTTTTGTTTCCACAGGTGAAGAAAAGTTATGGGTACCATCAAAATTAATAAAGACTCAATTTGAACCAGAGAAACTTTATGAAAATAAGAATTGATGGCTCATCTACCCATATTACAATTCTTACAAGTTGTAAGAAAAATCAAAGTGTTGGGGCAGGTTTTTGTTTTTGTCTTTACAGAAAATCGGAAATAACCATCTTCAAGAGGTTAAAAGACCTTGGGCATGAAGACATATACAACAGAAGAGAGGCTATTCAGAAGAATTCAGAAGCAAAAGAATATCAGATCTATTTGTACCAATATACTCTATGTGGTAAAAACTTTCTTCTTAACCTCTATCTTTAATACAAGATAAGTTGAAGTCCCAGTTAAATTATAAATTAAAGCTGGCTTTGGAGTTGGAGTGTGGCTCTCCTTCTCTAAACCCAAGCATATTTGTTAAAGGAAAAGGCAAAATCTCTGTATCATATGAGAGGAGCCACCTGATACGAGACAGAATGACTAAAAAGAAGGGATAGTTCTATTGTCACTAATCTTATTCTGAATAAAAACGTATGCATTTAGCTTTCTGTATATTGTGTTAGGTTTTAGTCTTTCATCAGTTTTTTGCAGTGATCCATGACAATGCCTAATTGTGAACTGGAAATATCCAAAAGGAAGATGAGGCCTCACAACGAGGATATCACATGGACTATGACAAAGGCACCAGGCTGACAAACACCAATTAAAGATCAGATTTGAACTACAAACTGCTCAGGACATTTTCAAGGTGGATAGCTGAGATGAATCAGCTTCACACCTGAGACAAGCCGTGTACTTTTCTGCTATGCAGAAACTGGATAACAAATGATACAGTTACACAGGACTTGATAATCAATAACACTTTTTAGGATCCCCTAAAGATGCCATCACCCCCCAGACAGCATGAAGCAAGAACACGATGCCCACATTCCCAAGAGGTCAGGTGGGTGGTTTTTGGTCTTTAAGTGGGTTATGAATGATTGTTGTTGTTTAGGGTAATTGGTTAAAAACTGTTATTGGTTATGGTTAGAAAAAAGCTAAACAAGAGAGATTAGACTTAGAGTTCTTGTTTTTTATGTTTTTTAAAAGAAAGGGATACAGATATAATAGGATATAAGGGTAGGTTATTAAATCTACTTTAAAAATTACTAGCTTTAAATATTTTACATTAGATTTGATTTTTTGCATATTGTATACAAATTGTGCATATTGATATAAGATTGAGATTAATTTCGTCACTACATATATTCCTGTTTGTTCAATGTATTATATAATACAAATTGCTAGTCCCGAAAAGTTATTACTACCAACTAATTAGGAAATAAAGAAATGCAAGGTAGTAGTTAGACATTACAATCAAACTTATAGTCATATTAGGTGTGTTTTCAAGATCAGATATATTTTAGATGGACAGGTCTTCTTCAAGCACTTCAGAGATCCATAGAATATGGCATTTAAGAAATTTCAAAAACATAGGCTATTATTTTTTGACAATGGGACACTTGCTCTTGGCAGCACCAATCCACTTCAGAGAAGATTATGGACATCAAGGAAACTCCTCCATATGAATTGATCTTTGTTACAAAAGTTAGCCACTGGGCAAGAAAGTACTCTTACCTTGTCTGCTGACAATATGATATTCAAAATGGACCAGCAGGAGAAATACACAAAGAATTGCTGAATCTTGCTAAGACAAGGTAGAAAGGGCTTTGGGAATATCCTGCTGCCCAGAGAAGTCCGTCAGACATGCTAGGCCTATAGGCTGAAGATGGATGCTTCAACAACACAGAAGAACTTTGGGTGACTGTCCAGGCAGCCAGCTGTTTCATTTCTTACATTTTTGGAAGTTGCTATTAGCTTAATATTATTTCTTTCTTGGGTCTCTGAGGAATTTGAAGATGAGATAGTTAATAGTTATAGTTATCTAGTGACACTTTTAAAAAAAGAAAAGTTAAGCAAGTTTAAGGACATCAAAATATAATTTTTAGTTAGTAATATAAGTTAGATACAAAGTGGATTAGGTACAATCCTTTGGACTCACCAAAATAGGATAAATAATGGAATACTTTCTTCAAATCTGTCAATTGTTAATGAACTAGACATTCCTTATGTGATTATTTGTATATTATTGTATGTAATTATTGTACCTATTGTATATGTTTTTCCTATGTTAGTTATAATTTTCTTTTTTCTTTTTGACACAAAAAGGGATATGTGGATATACATTACATATTTAATAAAATCTCAATATTGGGGAGAGAGCGCATAGTCAAATCCTAGGCAGACAGCTCAGGAAATTCTTAAACCTTGAATACAAAGATAAATAGCTGAGTCAGTCACACACACCTTTAATCCCAGCACAGGGAAAGCTAGGAGTGGTGACCTACACCCTTTATCCCACAACTCCAGAGACAGAACTTCTGTTTCTGTGAGTTCAATGCTACATGCCTTTAATCCTAACCAGGATGGGATAGGGTATATAAGAGCTTGTAGAAACCCAGAGAGAACAGAAGTGATTGAGAGAAGCAACTGGCAGAAGCAACCAGGAGTGAGGCTGAGGAAGTTGCAAGACAGTTTGCTGAGAATTGACCTTCCTTTCTGATATTTCATCCTTCCCCTGATATTTGGCTCTGCGTCTCACTTGTGATACTACACATTGTGATGGCTGTCTTTTCCAATGCTAGTCTTCAACTGAAGTCAGGCACATCACGGTTTCCTATGTCTAGGACCTGGATCTAGCCTGTACCTTCCAGGATGATTTTGTGGTCATGGACTGGACTTCCTGGCTGGGGTTGAAGTTATGGATGTTTTAAAATCTTTTTCTCTGTGCTTAGATGTCTGCTCACCTGCTTCTTCATTCCTTTTCTTCTAGGATTATCATCTCTGCTTTCTGGACTGATTCTTCTCATTCATAGAATCGTATGCGGGAAAGTTAAAAAACTCCACAGTTCCCAAGAATTTGAGGGTTTACTTAATGTTGCTCTGGTTCCAAGAATTCTGATGGGTTCCAAGAGCTCAATCCCTCTTTGCTCGTGGCAGAGACCAGCCTTCAGAAAACTGCTCTGTAATTGCAGAATTTTTGCTGACACCCATAAACAATTTCAGTAGATTCTAGAAGCAATCTGTAGACATTTATTCAGATCTGACTTTATGCTGATTAATTCTAACCACTTGGTACAGGAATTCTTGTGGGTCACTAATGGATGACCATATCAATTATTTTTCTTATTGCTGAGACCAAATATTTGAGAAAATATGCAAATGAAGGTTTACAGTTCAAGGGGGATACGGTCCACCATGGTGACGACACATGGAGCTTTAAAGCCATTGGTCATACTGCTTTTGCAGTCAGTAAGTGGATTGGATGTGGCATTGTCCTTTGGATCCACCACCAGTGACTCACTTCCTCCAGTGAGACTCCATCTTTCAGATTCCAAAACCCAGACTAGAGTGATGACTCGGTGGTTAGGAACACATATTGTTCCTGTAGAGGTCCCATGTCCAGTTTCCAGTGTCCAAGTCACAGCTAAATGCCTGTAATTCCAGCTCCAGGGGATCCAATACCTCTGGCCTCCAAGGGTATCTATACTGATGTGTACTTAACTCCCTTCCCATATACACATAAATTGTAAAAATAAATTTAAAAATTATCTTTAAGGTTCCACAACCTTAGTAGAGTGCCACCAGTTAGAGATCAAGTGTTGAAGAACATGAGCATTCAGGGGCTATGACCTAGTCAAACCCCACTGATTAACAATGGAATCTTTGTTAAATTCTTCACATCAACATTATAGTCTAGAGACAGGCTGAGGATCCTTACATTGAAGACAAAGGACCATGGCTTTAGTAGTTTGTATTGTCCCTATCCGGGCAGGCTCTTCAAGCACTCCCACATTTAGATGCACAGGCCTGAGACTGGGCACTGCCTCAAACACCCTCACTCTGTAGCACTCGTCAGTGACAGGGCTGTATCCAACCTTCATTTCTGCTCCTGCCTCTAACCATCTGTTCTTCTATGTCTTCCACAAACGACTTTAGAAAGGAAAGTGTGAAAAGATCCCACTTTTTATATAAAAGAAACAAAATCCCACTTTTGCTTGTTAGCTAAGTTCTTTCTCTGCCAAGTAACTACCCCCCCAACCAGTCAACTCTAGCACCTAGGACAGTACCTGGCATAAAACCACCACTTTCTGTTCATGCAAAGGACTGAAGAAGCAAACTACTCACCTAAATGAGTGAATACATAACTTTCTGCTACCTATCATACTTGCTGTGTTCCAGTTAATTAATTAATGACATGTGTGCACGTGTGGAGGTCAGAGGACAACTTGCAGCCATCAGTTTTCTCTTCCTTCTGTGGAATAGAACTCAGGTCCTGAGGCCTGGCAGAAAATACCTGCTTAGCCTTCACAGCTAATTCTAAATGTTTACTAACGCTAACTTCCTGACCATAGAAACCATTCCTATATAATAATCAAGAATGAGTCTGGGGGGCTGGAGAGATGGCTCAGCGGTTAAGAGCACCGTCTGCTCTTCCAGAGGACCCGGGTTCGATTCCCAGCACCCACATGGCAGCTAACAACTGTCTGTAGTTCCAGGCAAACACCAAGGCAAAATAAATAAATAAAGTTTAAAAAAAAATTAAAAAAAAAAAAAAGAATGAGTCTGGAATATTTCCAGATCCTCGTCTTTATGTTTCTGTGTAATTCAGCCCTATGTGACTGGACTCAAATTCATCTGTGTAAACTTCTCAGCTGCTTCTGTGGATGAGAAATTCTTTAATTTGCCAGCTCTGTATCAGCAGGCTGCTGAAAGAAAATATTTATCTTTGGTTTGTTCTGCTTCCGTCACTGGCTTGACTGTAGACTTGATGACCTGCTGACCAATACACAGATCCTTGCAGCCATGTTAGAGAACATAGAAGCCAGGTCCTAAGCTCCTGTTGGGCCTGACTACACAGATCAAAGGTGAAATGTAAAGAGGTGTACACAAATGAGACAGTGAAGTTCAAGATGAGGAACAGGCGTGGACAGGCACCTCCACCTCCACCCAAACAAACAAAACAAAAACCCCTGAACTGATGATGCTGCTCTTGGGTATTTACAAAATAAACAAACAAAAAAGCCAGTTATAGACTCCTTTAAGCACTCATTAAGGATTTAGTATATGTAGGCACTGCTCTAGGAACTGAGGTCACAACAGTGACCCGGACAGAAAACCTTTTTGTGGAAGAGGCCGCAGCATGAGCTACTCATACATGCTTAGAAAATATCCAGGACATTCACCAAAGCACATTAAAGAGAGTGCCTAGAATTCTAAGTCTATAGTTGGAAGCAACCCAAATATACATCAACTGATAAATAAATTGCACCATATCCATACAATGGACTATTACTCAGGCATAAAAAGAATGAAATATTGGCCATGTTACTAAATGGACAAATCTTGAAGTTATACTAAGAAGCCAGACATAAGAGACTGCATACTCTTATTCCATTATAGGAAATATCGAGAAAGGCAAATCCTCCAAAGAAGAGACTAGCTAGCAGTTGCCAGCAGCTTTAAGTAAGAAAAATAAGAAGTGAATGCTTAGTGACTGAATATAGGATTCTTTCTAGGGTGATTAACTCTTCAAAAACCAGATAGATATGGTTGTGCTTTGAACAACAAACTCAAGTCACTAATGAAAAGCTTTGTTGTGTATTTCACTATATTAAAACATAGTTCCTGGCATATGATAGTTAATGTATACCCCAATTTCTCAAAATGGGAAATTGCCTGGGTATTGAATCATTTTCATTACTGGAATGGTATATGGCCCTAATGGCATAAGTTTGGTCTGTAAGTGCTAACATACGAAGGTATCTAAGGCATGTATAATGCTGGAATAAACACACTGTAGGCTTGAGCCATGTAGTATGACCCTATCTAAAATAGGGAGGCAAGTTATGAATGTAGCTCAATTAGTTGGTAGAGTGCTTGTGTAGCATGCACAAGGCCTGGAGGTCAGTTCCCACAACACATAAAACAAACCAGGCATGGCGGCACACCAAGGGCTGTAATTTTAGCACTCAGAAGATTGCTGCAGAAGGATCTGGAATTCAAGGCCATGCTCAAGTACATAGCAAGTCTGAGGCAAACCTAGAGGACATGACATCCTTCCATGTGTGTGTGTGTGCGAGTGCGCGTGTGTGTGCGCGTGTCACATACACAGACACACACACACACAGGAGAGGGATGGAGGGAGGGAGGGAGAGAGAAGGAGGGAGAGAGAGAGAGATTAGGATAATACTAAGAAAATTCATCTACAAGTCTGAACTCTTAAAAAAATCATTTTATTGACCCTTTTACCATACAAAATTTATTCAAATTACATCCATTTGAAGTGGTAAGATCACAGCTAGAACAGGTCACCCTGTAACAAATCTATTTACAAAATCCATCATAAAAGCTTTTTGTTTTTTTGTCTATTTTTACATTATATTACATTATTTATTTTTTAAACTAGCATACAACACAAAGCTAAACCGATTAGTAGTTTGCGCACTCCCAATGTTGGGAGAGACACTTCCTTTTTACAAAAGCATGTACCCCGTAGGAAGGACATTCCCACACCCTGCCAACTGCCACCCAACTTCCTTCACAAGGCACCTTCCTTCAGACCCTTCTCATACACAACGTGTCATGCACACACTTGGATTCTTTCTTCGTTTTTCCTGAAAGCTAAAGCTTCAAATACTGCGGTTCTATTTACAGACAGAGCGACAGGTACGATAAAAAGGCAAACGAGAGTCACGGGCGCAGCAACGAAAAACAAAGCAAAAACCAAGGCAACAGTCTTAAAAAATTACAAACCAGCTAGAAAATATTCTGGCAGTGTTTACAAATGAATTGCTATCTCTGTACAAAACTGGTAAATAATGGCAATGTGAGCGGACTGTGTCGACTTAAATAAAACTGCTATGTACACAAACACACGCCTAACACTGTTTGACAGCTCATGTGTTACCCTCTGTACAGTTTAATTCTGAGGCTCACGCCGTCATCATTCGCACACGTGTAACGTTCAGCCATTCCGAATGTGAGCTTTTAGCAGCAGCAACTTAATGGTACCAGGGAACCTGCATTCTCAGGACTTAAAGTAACAAAAATACTGTAGTACTCACCTACTTTGTGTGCCAGATATTACGAGCAAAGAAAATGCCTAAAGGCAAACAATATAGTATGGATGTCTCCTCTACATATGCCAGTTAAGCCCAGTAACTGGAAAAGTCTTATTATGCATGAAAGAACTCTTGAAGACTTATTAGTATTCCTTTCACTTCTTAAAACAATAAATACGGTATTACAATACGAATAGTTTAAACAAGGAAAGTCAACCAAACACACAACAACCTGGAGCCGGGTCAGTTTCGTCATTAGACTTTGGGGAAAGAAACCCAGCTCTATGCAGCTGGCAAAGAGAATTACACAAAGCCAGAAGCAGAGGCAGCTAACCAGATGAGATAAATATAGGACAAGGGGAAAGCTTGGCATAAATGGTTTCCCATACAGGAAAAAACCCCACAGTGCATTTCCAGTAGGCACTTAACACGAAGCTCCCCCTACCTCCTCCACCCCGGTGCTTCAGCTCGGACCACACGGATTATTCTGTACCAAGTCCAGAGTGTGTGAGGGGAGGAGGCCGGGGCTGGAGGCTGAGGAAGAGGAAGATAGTCTGCACCTTTGATTTTTCTTCCCAAACATACACCACGCATACCCACACACAGAGTTTAAAGTGCCGGTGTCTTCTGTCTGCACCCCCCACCACCACTTTGCATATTGTGGAAATCTATCTATAGTAAACTGGCCAGGGTTCTTGTGGTTTAGTAAAATGTTTTCCCAAGGGATATTTTCAACTCGATTAAATGTGTATGAGTTGAGTGCCTACTATGTGCCTCCCGGGTGGGCCAGGCACATAGTATTTCAAACTGTTCAGCTGGAGGTTAGTTTTTATGACTAACTCATTTCCGCAGCCCTTAGCATCCAAGGAATGGATTTGAGGTACTATGCCATATTCAACCCCAGGACATGATGGCCATCGCCACCTGCCAGTGGGAACGCTATTCTTGGAAGTAACTGAAGGATCGTAGCTGACACAAAGCCTCCAGTTTGGGACACCATTCCTGAGGAGTAACGACGGAGTCGCCCTGGCATTCTATCACTGCATTTCCTATCTCTGGCCTTCCCTTAGCCCAGGCTCACCCACTCACGATGGGAGGGGTGAGTGGGTTCTGGCCAGAACTAGTCTACCCCCTGATACAGTGGGAGCTCCTCGTTCCAACTTCAGGAAGTGTCCCTGATAGAATGCCACTTACACAATGGGATGTCTTTCTCCCTAGGGCCTCTCCACCTGACCCCATCCTGAGAAGTGGTCTCCCTGAGTGTGGCATTAGAGCCCTTTCCCCGGTCGCAGGGGCCCGGGAAGCCCAAGGATGGAGGGATCCATGCCTGCTGCTCCATGGGACAACTGTATCATCTGGCCCGAGGTCCTCACTGGGGGCCACTCGAGTCAGTGAGCTCCAGAGCTGTTCTTGCTCCAAGCTCCCTTCCTGGGAAAAGAAGCAAGACAGAGGACGCTCCTTGCAGAGGCTGGTGGACCTTAGGTCACACAGGTTTAGACGCTTTGATCAGTAGAGGAGGTTCTCTCCCTCTGCTAAAGGAACAGGAATTTGCAAAAATCATTTTAAGGTAAACAATTCAATTGAAATGGTTGATGGGTGCCACAGGAATGCTTCAATGGCAGCTAAAAAAATAAAAATAAAAATAAAAATCCTAAAACAACCCACAAAGAACTCCTAAGTTGCAAGTAATCAACCGGAAACTCACAAACACGAGGACGGGAGAAGCGGAAGTGGGTGGGGCATGGAGACAGGAAAATCCACAACAGCTTTGAGCAGCAGAACTCTACTAGTCTTTGTATTTGCAGTGAGTACTCACAAACAAGTTCTTCATCCAAAAGGCTGTGAAGGCTCGTGCAGCCTCCTAGTGGGGCATACGGCCCGTAGCTTACACTGAATGATGAGAGTAATTTAAATATTCCTAAGAGCTGAAGAAATCCGTGTCATTCCTTTGCATGACTTCAAGCTTGCATTTGTGGCAGAATTCCATTCCATGTTAGCAGACTCACAAAGACATGCATTCTGCAGAGAAGGCACGGCTTGAATGCTGTTAAGGGAGAGTGCTGTTTTCGAGTGGGCCAGGTGGCCAGGCCCCGTCCGTTCAACAGCCCATCCGCTAGGCACAGCAAGCCAGTCCGCAAGGGAAGGAGAGGAAGAGAAGGAGGAAGGGGCGGGTGAGAGACACCTGATTGCACATCTTCTCACTTGCTGACTCATCAGGAAGATTTTGGAGCCTGGGACCAGGCAGGGCTTTCCCAAGGGAGCCTGCAACTGTGCGTTTAGGAACAATAAAAAAAAAAAAAAATTAATAATTCAAAATGTGAGCTTTGTTCTGAAGTTTACTTCATGATACTCTTGGAGGAAGAAGGTAGGAAGGGACAACACTGTGATACACGTTCTGATTCCATGATAAAAAAATATTGGTTTCTAAGGATAGTTTGTACAAAGCCCAATCAACTACACATGAAGTCCTCCACGAGGGGCAGCTTTTCCAAATCATACGCATCAAAGAGATCACTGATGCCCTCTTCCTCCCCCAGGCTCAGCAGATAGTCTTCCTGGAGCAGGGGAGGCAGTAAGTTCACAAAGGGTCCTTCGAGGTTGGAAGGAATTTGGTCCTCAGTCTGCTGTAAAAGGTTGGCTGGGGAGGCCAGAGGAGAGAGGTTTGCTGTGGATACGGAGCAGTCGCTATGTCCTGAGTTGTTAGAAGCCAAGTCTGAAAGGGGAAAAAAAGGAGGGGGGGGGAGGCAGAGTTAGGAAAAAATTTCAAAACTACTTTTTCTGAATGGATGTGTACATTGCTGCCCCTGAGCTCAATGAGGCGACTTAAGGACACAGACCAACGTCAGCCTAACAGGCACAAAGGATGAATCGCTTTGCTTTGTCCTGGTCTATTTATCTTTAATTTTTTGGGAAAAGGTTTTATGTATCTTTGTATCTGAACTGGAGCTTCTAAGAGCTTTGCTTTAGTGGGTGGAAGCGAGAGACGTGAGCTACTTTCCTGCTGTGTGATGGTCATAGCCTTTCCTCATTGCACTGGCGAGAAGATCAAGATTCTGACGCAGGCATTTCCCTTCCAGCTCTTTTCATTTCTATCTTCTAGTGACTTCAGAAGCATCATGTGAGCTGCCTGGTGAAGCATGGCTGATAACCCACGACTGTCTATAGCCTCTCTCCTCACTCTAGCCGTTGTCCAACACACCAGGGAAAGAATTTTCAGCTTACAAGAGACTGAAGTGTTTTTTTAAATCAGGGTTGAAGTACCATTTTGACTAAGATAGTTATTTTAGTCTATGAACTAGTAATAATTCTCCTAACAGAAGCTTTTCTTCCATGCCCTCCATACAACACAAAGGTTTCAACAGCTGCAGGTCAACTCAGGACCCAGCGGCAAGTTCAGCATGGACTGGAGTCTCCCTTTATGACCTCAACAGGGCAAGCATGCTACCTCATCATATAGGGCCTTTAACACAGTGAATGATGGAATAACTAGTGCTGTCCACAAATTCCAGGCCCACCTTTGTGCACTGACCCTGTAACCTCTCCTGCCCAAACTTTGGTTATTCTGGTCAGTTTGATGGGTTGTACACGATTCCCGTCCATAACAGCAGAGATCTGGTTGACCCAAACATTTTGTTAAGACTTAACCTTGTAGCTCTGGAAGATGATCCTTCTAGACCCTTTAGTTTTTAGACATTGTTTCTCAGAGACAATAGTGAAATATTTACCTTTGGAAGTGGGCTTAGGGATATTCCCATTGTGGTCTTGGTTGTTTGTTTTCATGGCTCTGTGTGTTTCTATCTCTTCTGGACACAAGTAAACCTCAATGGGCCCTTGGGTACTTGCCAAATGTATTTGTAGGCTCTAGAAATACAAGTAAGAGATTAACTCAAGGTCACTTAGAAAAGAAAACCAAAACATTTCTCTCCTACAACTGAAATGAAAGGGCAACATTCATTGTTCATTTTGCTTCCTCACTCCTAGTTTGCCAGTGATGAGTGACATTGTTCTAGAGCAAGGGGGCAAAAAACCACTACAGTCTGAAGGCCAAATCCAAGCCACCAACCATTTTTTGTAAATAAAGCTTTATTGGGACAGAGTTTCTGTCCATTCTCATCCTGCACATGTTGCCTCTGGCTATTTTTGTAATACTGTATTAGAAGGTATTACTTGAATAATATAACTATGCTGCTCACAAAATCAGAGACAACTACTATGTGGAGCTTTGAAAAGTCTGTTGATTCCTACAACAAAGAAAACATTTTGCGGAGGGGTGGGAGAGAAGTCTTGGTATTCTTTAGATGTATTATTTTTCTACAAATTATTTAAACGTCTGTTAAGCATTTCAAAAAATGCATTTCCATTAAACATAAAACTTTCTAACATTACACTTTAATAGCCAACTTATAAACAGCATTTTTTAAAAACTTTTTTTAACTTACTTTATTTGCCTTGGTGTTTGCCTGGAACTGGGAACTGGAACTACAGACATTTGTGAGCTGCCCTGTGGGTGCTGGGAATTGAACTCCGGTCCTCTGGAAGAGCAGTCAGTGCTCTTAACCACTGAGCCATCTCTCCAGCCCCCCTATAAACAACATTCTAAAGTGCTAGGAGCTTAAGTGAATAAGAGAATAAAGCATACTGATTTTTTAAAAGAATTTGTTGCTTTTAAGCCACCTGGTCCATGAGAGAATTTGAAAAAAAACTACTCATTTATTTCATGTATATGAGTGTTTTGCCTATATGTATGTCCATGCATCAGCATGTATGCCTGTTGGTGCTCTGGAGAGCTAGAAGGCGGCACTGGATCCTCTGGAAACAGAATTACAGATGTGAGCTGCCATTTGGGTTCTGGGAATCAAACCCAGGTCTGGAAGAGCAGCCAGCCAGTGCTCTTAACCACTAAGCCCCAAGATTAACTTTAATTACCCTTATTTTAAAAAATTACTCTTATGTTTGGGTGTTTTTCTTGCTTGTATGTCTGTACACCATGCACATGCCTGGTACCTGACAAGGTATTACAGATGATTGTGAGCTGTCAAATGGGGACAGGGAATTTAACCCAAGGTCTGGGAGAGCAACGAGTGTTCTTAAGCACTGACCCATCTCTCTATTCCAGTATTTATTTTTATTTAAAGGTACGTTTTTGTGTTTGAGTATAGCTTCTTGTGTGTGGTTGGCTGACAGAAGTCAAAAGTGGATACTGCATCACCTGCAGCTGGAGTTACAGACCCTTCTACATGGGTGCTGGGAACCAATCTTGGAAGAGGGGCCTGTACTGTAACCACGGAGTCATCTCTCCAGCTATGTACCCCAGTATTTAGAGGCCTTCCTCATCTAGGTCACAACAGTATAATTTCTTTTCTTTTTTTTTTTTTAATTTTTTTTTTTAAACTTTATTTATTTATTTGCCTTGGTGTTTTGCCTGGAACTGGAACTACAGACAGTTGTTAGCTGCCATGTGGGTGCTGGGAATCGAACCCGGGTCCTCTGGAAGAGCAGACGGTGCTCTTAACCGCTGAGCCATCTCTCCAGCCCCCAGTATAATTTCTTAAGGTAAGAGGCTTACTTTGTAAACTTAGTATTTTAGCTATTATCTTTTAATGTTCCAGATATTTCTTTTTAGCATTGTTCCTTCACCTTATAATGAAAGCCTAGGCTGCTTTTATCAAAGAACACCTGAAAGCAATTACAAAAATACCTGTTCTACTTTCTTAGAATATTCTTGTCTAGTGATTACCCCAAGGTCTCGTTTAATTTTCCCAGAGCTAACATACTACAAATGATTTTTAAGAATTCTTAAAATGTGCTCTAAAATTCCAGAGTTCTGTTCATGGTAAGGACTGTTCATACACAAGGTAATCAATATAATTTCTCAAGTGGTCAGACTGATCAGAACCACCAGATAAGAAACTGTGGAAAGAAAAAGCTGAAGAGATAGATGTAAGGCATCAAAGACAGCTGTGAGCAGAACACCCTTCTCAATGGGAACCACACATTTGGAGCATTTAATAAACAGGAAACTGTTGAACTTTGGGCTAATTGAAGTAAATGGGAAAGAATTATCAAGTGCTGGAGTGGGGGCATACGTTAACCATGAATCAGTGAGCTCTGGAATGTTTTCTGGAGATGGATGGAGTCGCTGTCTCCTTACCTCTATTGAATCAGGCACTTCAAGTCTTGTTTCTGGAGGGGCTTTCACAACTATAACAGTTTGGTCTTTAAGGCCACTAATTTTTCGAATATCTTGATATGTAACATAAGCTAACGTAAGAAGGGTTAAGGATATCTTCCATGTAACTGCCATAGATAGAGCCATCATGAAAATAACAAAACAAGGCTGCCAGCACCCCCTCCCCCAACAGGCAGGGGAGCCGACTTTAGGGGCATGAGAACATTCGATCTATGCTTGCCCCTCACCAAGAAATCTGGAGAGTGGGCCCTGTACCTTGCCTGGGCAAAATAGTAGAGCTGGCCCTGGTGTGAGTGTGCGTGAGCTGGATCCAAAGGTCTGAGAGCAGGAGAACTGGCCCAGCTCCCTACTGTCAGCCACACTGGGTGAGCTTGCAAGGGCAGTTCTGGGAGCTCACATCTGGGTGTTAATGATAAAGGAATACTTGTAAGCTGACCACCCAGGCCCAGAACTCACCCAGCCCACTCCAAACCCACTTCATCTATGAACTGCTGGAGCACATGAAGGGGCCAGACTTGCAGATCCCAAGCTATAGATAACCATGGGTTATCCAAGGGAGGCCTTGTATTGTGATGTAGCAGAAGCCAGAGGCCTTGAACCAGACCAATATTGAACACACAAGTAAAGATGTATGGACTAAAGGACACACTGTATGAGTCACCGGGTCACATTACATACAGCTGCTGCTTCTTCTTCTTCTTCTTTTAAACTTTATTTATTTGCCTTAGGGTTAGGGTTAGGGTTAGGGTTTGCCTGGAACTGGGAACTGGAACTACAGACAGTTGTGAGCTGCCATGTGGATGCTGGGAATTGAACCCTGGTCCTCTGGAAGAGCAGTCAGTGCTCTTAACCACTGAGCCATCTGTCCAGCCCCCACACTACAGCTTCTGTGCTGAGATTTTTGTTTGGTTGGTTTTGTTTTTACTTTAAAAAAAAATTCTTTTTTTTGGAGAGGGTGCCAGGGCAGAGGGCAGAAGCAAGGGGATGGGGATGAATGGCACTGGGATGCATGATGTGAAATCCAAAATGGGGGGAAAAAAAATCAACATAATTTTTTTAAAAAATGACAAAACAAACACACAGAAAAATTATTCATTATTTTATAACTAAAAAAATAGGTATACCTTTCCTTTTGGATCATCAAATAAATGGGATCTCCCCTGCCCCTTCTGGTTGATGTTTTCAATAATAATAATAATAATAATAATAATAATAATAATCTATATCTTGCCAATTTTGTGTACTAGTAGTCCATAAATTCCAGTGAAAGGCCCGATCAATCAAACTGATTGACAGATGGTCTTAATTTTGGGGGTGGGAGAGTAAGATTTACTAATCAAAAATTTGAGACGACAGCTACTTCCGCTTGCTATTAGCAAGTGTCAGCAGCCACCAAATGAATGAATAAACAGCAAACACACTGGAGGAAGAATGTAGTCTACTGCTCAGGCAGACAGCATGTTTACTCAAGTGCACCTGGGCTGCTGTGAGTACATACTGCAGCATTATTTCTGTTCAAAAAATTATCTTTCTGATTATCAGCACTATAAACATTTCAGGTTCCCAAGGTAGTGAGCAGCCCCCAGGTGCTCTAGCAACTGAGTGAATTTAAGACACAATGACTTAGCAAAAGAGAATAAATTAACATTCATGACTTCCGTATATACTTCTAAGTACTGAACAATTAATTCCTTTCAGTGTCCTGGATTCCAAGCCTAAAAGGACATGGTGACAGAGCATGGTACTTCCTGTATAACAAAACACAAAACCTCAGCTAGAGATGGACACTGAGCAGCAGAGACAACAGGCGCCTTTCTCTTGATAAGGGATAAGAAACACATAAGGGATAAGAAAACACGTGTGTCTTTAGTCAACTTTAAAGTTATTTTTAATATTGCGTGTGTGTGTGTGCACATGCATACCATGGCAAGTGTGGTAGCTGACTGACAATCTCTCAAGTCAGGTTCTCTCCTTTCCTCATGGACTCACAGATCAAACTCAGGTCCTCAGTCAGGCTTGTATAGCACTTTTATCCATTCAGAGACTTATTATTAGCCCTTTAGTGAGCTTAAAAAAATTTTTTTTAAACACTTGTATATGACTGTGTAGGTATGTGCCATCATGTACATGCTCGATGCCTGTGGAAGTCAGAAATTTTATTTTTATTTATTTTCATTTTGATTTTTGAATGATAGGGTCTCACTATGTAGCCTTGGTTGGCCTCAAAGTCAAGAGATCTGCCTTCCTCTGCCTCCCAAGTGCTAGACTTAAAGACGTTCATCATTACACACACACACTCGTGCTTGCCTGTACCACATTCTGTCTTCTCCAAATCTCATCAGTTATGACAGGACTAAGTAGGATGCTCTGGGGAGATTCTAGGCTTGAGCTCTCCACTTAACCTACCACAGATGCCACGGAGGCCTTTTGGGAACAATGGATGGGTCTAGTTTTTGGTTTTTGTTGAGAACACTAGATTAACTGATAACCAGGTTTTTAACCTTGAGCCCACTGTGAAAAAGCTATGTGTCAAGAGCTTACTAAAATAAAACTCATTTACAATTATTCAACAAGCTGCAGGAAGGAAAATTTCCAAACATCTATGAACAAGCTGTTCCAGACTGAGAAGTGAATGGGAGGCTGAGATAAATTTCATAAATATATTTTCTAATCTTACAAACTTAAAAATGCTTATGATGTGGCTCCCTTCCAAATCTATTTTTTAGGTTAGTGGTCCCCCTTCAAGGAAACTTTTTTTGTAACAAAGGCCCTAGAAAAAGTCAATAGGAGACAAGACTGTAAGGCACATGTTCAGGACAGTTGTCAATCCCATGTAAGTCTTTTCCAAAATGGAGGTCTAACTAAACAGCGAATTAAGTAGCACTACTATTGACTGCATTTACAGAATTTGCTATTATCTGCTTATTTAATGTGTGATTGAGCATGTGTGCCACAGTGCATGTGATAGCTCAGGTCTGAGGTCAGGACAACTGGCAGGACTCGAACTCAGGCCTTTAGGCTTGGAGGCAAGCACCTTTACCTACTGAACCATTCCATTCATTTATTTAAAGACCAGGCTTCATTGTGCAGCCCTGGCTGGCCTCAAACTCACAAAGATCTGCCTGCCTGCCTTTGTCTCCTGAACACTGGGATTACTGGATGGTACCACTACACAAGGCTCCTTTCATTCTTAAAATTTTATTTATTTATTTATTTATTTATTTATTTATTTATTTATTTTGAGACAAGGTAGGCAGGATATACAAAATATGTAGTTTTAGCTTGTCGGGCTGGTCTGAACTCCACCTGCCTCTGCCTCTCAAATGCTGGCAATTAAAGGGACATGCCACCACACTTGGCTTTTTCTTTTTTATTGTTAAAAAATCTCACATAGACCAGGTTGGCCTCAGACTCCCTAGGTGGTCTGGCATCGACAACCTTGGATGCCTGACCTTCCTGTCTAGTTAGAGACAAAATCTCATATACTGCAGACTAACTTTAAACTTGCTATGGTGCTCAGGCTGGCTTTAAACTCCTCCTCATAATTCTGTTTTGGTCTTTCAAATGCTAGACTCACAAGTGTGCACCTGACTTTAAAAAAGTGTAATTTCTCCTTTTCTGTGTGGTTTTTTTCTTCTTCTTCTTGAGACAGGGTCTTGCTATTGTAGTCAGGGTGGCTGTGAACTCAGGACTCAGTCTCTTTGCTGCTAGGATTATAGGAAATCTCATCACACACAGCTACAGTAAACTTTTTTATTCTCAATGGTATCCCAATCAGACAGATTCAGCAAATTCCAACTGCTACAATATCTGCTGGGGGAAAAAATATATAGTGAGAACCCCAACAGTGACAGCTAACACCCACCAAAAATCTGGAAAGCTGAAGACAAACCTGCCTAGAGTTGTCATTAATATTAATAGTGATGTCTTCTGCTTTCTTTAATAGTGTTTTTATGATGTGAGTGTATCTCTGTGTTGCAAACACACATGAATAAAATGCCTTAAAAAACAGTTCTCACTTGGCTTTCAACACCAATAATGATACCATATAGTCCAAAGGTACCTTATTAAAAATACCATCCCTTGAGGCAAAACGAGGTGGACACACACACACACACACACACACACACACACACAAGCACACAAATTGTTGCTTGCATGATGCCAGAGTAGCATCTCTCTACCCTGTGAACAAGTTAGTCTGTCAGCTCTGGAAAGAGCGAAGGCTCTAACCATAGCAGCACAAAGGATATCTTTGATTCTCCGAATCCTCGGTTAACAGTTTGAGGTCCAGGGTGCAGCTTTGGATCAGCTCATCTAACCTCTTCTCTTCCTGACTGAGCTCGGTCACTTCTTTGGACAGGCCTTGACACTGGGCCAGCATGCCCCCATCCTCAGACAGACTGCAGCCCCTAGAACCCAAACACAGATTCGTTATGGTGCTTTACAGGAGCTAACAGAGTGTGTGTGTGTGTGTGTGTGTGATCAATGGGATCAACAACTTCCCTCCATGACGGAAGGTCATATTGTTTGTCAGCCAATCGTTGGAGTAGAGCTTTATAAATACATGTCATAAATACAGTCATGCACTTTTTACACACCAGAAAAATCAGGTAGAAACAGTAATTTTCAGGGTTCTTTTTTTACGGAAAAAAAGAGCCTGTTTGTTCAGGAGTCTTTGATTCTGAGGGCAAAAGACAGCCACCTGGTCCCCTTCCCTCCCCACCTAATCCATGCATCCCCGGGGGGCAAACAAAACAGGTGTGTTAGGCATCTGTAAGAAGAAAAGCCTGAAGTTAACAAGTCTTTCTAAGGTACAGTTCAAAGGGAGTCCTTGAGCCATCCACAATTCCAAATACACAAAGTTCATTTTAGAAATTCACTCAAGTGTTGTTCAACACTAGGGATTGAACTCAGGGCCTTCTTTAATGCATTCTAGGCAAATGCTCCATCTACCACTACGTACATCCTTAGCCCTTGACTGTATTTTAGACAGTTTCTTTTCACTTATTCTGGGTATGTGGATACACTATACCATGTCAGCAGGCCAGGGGATGACTCTATAGGGTTGGTTCTCCCCTGCCTTAATGTATACATGTTTTAGGGATCAAATCTAGGTCGTCAGGCTTTTGAGGCAACCTTTTACTGGCTGAGCCACTCTACAGCCCTTAAATTATGTATCTGTTTTAAAAATCCTTCAAACAGTTTTGATCCCTTTAATAAGATTTCATAGTTTAATGCTGTACTTATAAAATGCCCAGCTCTGTCCATGATTCACAAATGACATTATCAATCAGAATCAGACACACTGGGACACATCTCTCAGCAGTAGATGCCCAGACACTGAGGTCTGTTTATCTATTAAAACTGGGGATGAATCTATTTCATGGCCTCGTTTGTTCATATTCACCTATAGATGACCAAAATATAGTATCAGAGACATGTGTGTGCATCAGTAGATCACAGTAGTCAAGATTTAAAGTGTGACTGGTAAACATCTTCCTTCCCAATTTATAATTACAAAGGCCTATTAATTCCACAATCCCCTGGACCCAACAATATCTAAACAGGAGGCCTCTGTTTTTGAGATAGGGTTTCATGTATCCTGGGCTGGTCTTGAGAACCCTGCATACTGGAAGATGACCTTGAACTCATGGTTGCTGGTGTTTAACATCATACTCAGTTCATGTGGAGCTGGGATTAACACTGGACTTCATCTTTCTAGAAAAGCATTCTATTAACTGAGCTCCATCCTCAGCCCTGATTTTCTACTTTGAGGGGGGAAGAGAAAAACAGGAGAGAGGGAAGGGGAGAAGAAAGGGTTTGAATGTGGAAGCTGAAATTAGGAGAAACCAAGGCAGTACCAAAGGCATGCTGATGAGATGGTGCCGGGGATAGTGGACCCTACTCACATCCACTGGACGTTGTTCTTGGACTTCTTCTTAATGAGGTGGATGCCTTCCAGCACGTTGGTGATGTCGTAAATCCTCCTCTTCTGCACTTTGAGCACCTCTGCTGCCTTGTTCAGATCCAGGACCCCATCAGGTGACTGGCTCAGGAGCTGAATGAACTTCTTGGTGAGCAGACCGAGTGACGTATCATACCGTGTTTTTTCTGAGGGAGATTTTGGAGCTTAAAGAAAAACAAAAACCGAGCGGGTGGGGGATAGGGGGAAAGGTAAAGAAATGAAGGGTTTCTTCGCAGCTAAGCAAGCCCTCTTTCCCAAGGCAGCCAGATTAGTATCAGAAGCAAAGCTGGTGTTGTTTGGGTGAGATACAAAAGCTATGAGATGGCTTTATAAGGAAAGGAAGTCGCATCGAAGACTCCCTATGACGAGCGATAACATTTCCTTGGTCTCTGTCATAGGTTTCTATTTTCCCTTACTCTATTTTCTGTGTCTAAAGAAATACCTCAACCATAGGAGCTCAAAGGCAGCTGCTGAATGGATGAAAAAGTATTGTGGCCTTAGGGAATCTCACTTAATAAGCCTCAACTAATAGAGGCAGGTCACCCACTGCTTTGTCCAAAATAGGATCTGACCTCACTGGCCGTTCAGGCACTTGTGGGTATTCCCTTTTCAGTTTCTTGCAGAACAAGACTTATTCTTAAAGAATCGCTCAAGCTCTCACCTCTGTTAAGCAAAATGTTATTATTAGTATTGTGTTATTCTCCTTTTGGAGCTCAGGTAAAGGTTTAGCTTTTACACATAGTCTGTGGATACATGATTGTGAAAATTAGGGGAAAGAAAGAGCTAAGGCTAATATAGTTTTTGCATTAAGTACAGAAATAGGGAATATTTGACCATTTATAACGTATTCATTTCTCTCTCCAATGACAGGATGACAGTATTCACAGAGGCAGAAATTAGTTGTGACTTATTGGGTGTAACTCATGTTGTTGAGGATGACTTTGAACTCATGAGCCTCCTCCACTTCTCAAATGTTGGGAGTGTAAGTGTGTGCTACCACACTCAGTTTATGAGGTGCTGGGGATTGAACCAAGGCCTCATCATGCTAAACGACCACTATTACTGATAAAACTACCCCAGTTCCTAATCTACTATGTGATGAGCTAGGAAATGAAGTTGGCAGGGGCATCACTTACCCCACCACCTTCGCCTCCACCCTTCTTACTCTCTTAACTTAATCAAAGAGTGAAAATTAAACTTGACTAGTTCAAAATGCAAATGCATTCAGGTACCCAAGTGACTATGGCCTTTTGCTAGGTGCCAGGAGACATTGAATTTGTTTGTTTGTTTTTGATAGGCATAGAAAGAAATAAAGAAAATCGGCCAAAATTATTCACGCCTTGGCATCCTTCCAGCCACAAGCTTTGCAAGTTGGGAGTCCCACACCAAGGAGCATAGGGAAACAGATAAAAGCATCCTTACTTTTTGGACTATCAGGACTCCGAAGTGAAGCTCTTCCTTTGCCCTTGGGGGTTTTTAGACCATCTGAGAGGTACTGATGGCCACTCTCACCCAGCTCCAGCCTTCGCTTTGCCTGTAATCAGAAAGTGGGACGGCTGTCACCGTTCCTGTTAGTGCCCTCCTTCCCCCTCTAGCCCACCCACCCTGTGGCTTGTCATGCCCCACAATTGGGGTCTTACCCAAAAGGGCAACCTGTCACCCAAACCCCCTTCCCCTGCAGTGATCATACACCCATGCTTGGGTCGGCAAACAAAGCGACTCTTCAGCTATGGCTCAATCACTCAATGTATGGTACCAGGCATAGGGCTGGTTGCTAAGAAAATCTCATGCATTATAGAACACAAGTTCACATTTGTGGGCATCTCCCAATCTGACTTGATTGGACACTGTCTTTGTGTTTCTTAGACACTGTTTACTTATACCCTAACAGTTATTGGTTACTTATCCACCTCTCATTTTCTTTAAGACAGACAGTTCTCATTTATCTTTGTATCCTGGAGCTTGGCGAAGAGCCTAGGTCTGAAGGTTTTCAATCACCCTCTCTATACATTCATCAAATGAGTGATTTAGAGAAACACAACTAGCTACAGGCTACAACTGGCCCTTCATCAGAGAAACAAACATTGCAGATACACCATCAGGAGCTACAACCCATAGCCCTGTCTCTAGTTTATCATTAACTCTGGCGAGTGAGAAGCTGTCATACACATTTTTATATTTCACTTCACTTAATATCTGTCTAACATCTTCTGCACACTGAGGACTGCAGTTAAGAACCTCGGAAGCAAGACAGAAGACAAAGTGCCTGGGAAAGTACTTTAAATCTATGATGGGTGTATACAGCAAGGTGTCCCCAGCTAGACACCCAGAGAACAATGTGTACTAAGCTCCTCTGAAGGTAGCTCCCTCTGGTGAGATTTGCAACACCAGGTAACTGCATATTGTTGTGGAACATTAGCTTAAGATGTTTTTACATTTGTTTATGCTGTGGAGTATTTGTCTAATGATGCAAAGATGCGTTATATTCTTTTATGTTGTATTTGTTTAACTCTCTAAAGCTGTGTTACTTTGCCTGAATAAAACATCTGGTTGGTCTAATAAAGAAATGAACATCCAATAGCTAGGAAAAGAGGAATAGGCGGGGCTGCCCGACAGATGAAATAACTAGGAGAAATCTAGACTTGATAAAAAAGAACAAGGATTGAGGAAAAGGAGGATGCCAGGAGCCAGCCACTCAGTCTCAGGGCAAGAGGGAAAATAAATAAATAAATAAAGAAAGAAAGAAGGATAAAGAGTTCAGAGGCAAAATATAGTTATAGTTATAAAAGCTGGTTAGAAACAAGGAAGCTACTGCTGGGCATTCATAAGTAAGAATAACTCTGTGTATTTATTTGGGAGGTAGGTAGTAGGTCCCCAAAGAGCAAAAAAACTCAGTTACAGCCTGTGATATGGGAAACAGGTAATGGACCAGAGGATGATAAGCATCTGGATTGTTAGTGACAATTTCTCACCAGCCTAGACTGATGTGGGATGTCTTTCTCCATGCTGTGAATATACTTAGTTATCATTTGTTAATAGAGGGGCTGCCCAAAACCTTGAATAACCCAATCAAAAAATGGGGTTCAGAACTAAAAAGGGAATTCTCAGCAGAAGAATTACAAATGGCTGAAAGGCACCTGAAAAAGCGCTCAACATCTTTAGCCATCAGAAAAATGCAAATCAAAACAACTGAGATACCACCTGACACCTGTTAGATTGGCTAAGATAAAAGACACAGAGGACAGCCTATGCTGGAGAGGATGCGGAGCAAGGGGAACACTCCTCCATTGTTGGTGGGAGTGTAAGCTTGTTCAGCCACTCGTGAATGCAGTATGGTCGTTTCTCAGAAAACTGGGAATCAATCTCCCCAAGGACCCAGCAATACCACTTCTGGGTATATACCCTAAAGATGCACACTCGCACTCCAAAGGCATTAGCTCAACTATGTTCACAGCAGCATTATTCATAATAGCAAGAACCTGGAAACAACCTAAATGCCCCTCAACTGAAGAATGGATTAACAAACTGTGGTCCATCTACACTATGGAATATTACTCAGCAGTAAGAAAAAATGGTATCCTAAAATTTGCAGGCAAATGGATGGATTTGGAGACTATCCTCCTGAGCGAGGTATCACAAACCCAGAAAGATAAGTAAGGGATGCTCTCACTCATTAGTGGACTCTAAACAAAAAAGAAAAAAAAAAAAAAAGCAAAGCATATCTAAGCTGCAAACCACAACCACTGAACAGCTTAGGATCTGAAACACCTTGGACTGGCACCTTGGATCCCACTCCCTCTAGAGGAACACCTGACTCAGTCTTGATGTTGGGGTGAGGAAACTGGATCTGCCAGGAGTGGAGGCTGAACTGAGCAATATTGGGACCTTGGGACCTCCTGCTCATGCTGGGGAGATGTGGAGAAGAGAGAGAGACTGGAGGGGGTGGAAGGGGGAAGGAATCTCTTGAATAAGGATATACACAGATAGAAAATGTGACTTTATTCATAATAAAAAATTTAAAAAATTAAAAAAAATTAAAGGGGCTGCTATGGCAAGGCAGCTTAGAGGCAGGTGGAAAATCCAAGCATAGATAAGGGAGGGCAGAGTCAAGGAGATGCTATACGCTGCCAGAGAAAGAAAGATGTAATGGAACACAAGTAAAACCACGAGCCATGTGGCAATACACAGAGTAATAAGAATGGATTAAGTTGCAAGAGCTAGGTGGTTATGAGCCTGAGCCATATGTCCATTTGTAATCAATAGAAGCCTTTGTGTGATTATTTGGGACTAAGCAGCTGCAGGCAGGGGCTAGGACAGGCCAGAAATCTCCAGCTACACCAGCCCATAGCAGCAGCCACTGGCCACCAGGTTACCACAATCTTACACTCTACAAATCTAATATATACATTGGATTCCAAATATAAAAAAGGAAAACAGCCTATGAATTTTGTGTGTATGGAAGCCAGAGGACAACCTTGGATGTTGTTGGCTAGTGAGCTCCACAAATTCACTTGTCCCCACCTCCTCAAGGCTGGTATTACTATACCATCAGGTGATCATAGGCACAATAAGCTTTTTTACCAACTACGCTATCTCCCCCAGCCAAACATCTTGCTAATTTTGATGCTGATTAAGTTAAAAAGATACTTTAGCTTCATAAAATATTGTGTATTAACAGCTTGCGTGTATATGCATATTATCTTTTAGTGGACAGGAGTAAGCCAAGCATTCATGAAATGGCCCAGGAAAAATAACTCATCAATTTGCTTTCCTGACTTCATTTTCCACTCCCAACTCTACTGTCCAATCCATGCGTGTTGTGTAGGTTTTGGTTTTCCTGGCCAATGTTCCCTCTCTGGATAACCAGCCTTCCCCTTCAGAGCCTGAGTGCATTGGAATTCACACATCTGGCTTTGCCTAGTTGGTGTGGGCTTCCTGGCCCACCCCCAAAAACAGGATGTATGGCATAAGGTCAAACCGGGGGGAGAAAGAGGCAACACTCAAGAATTTTCCTGAAACTACAGGCAAGGAATTGTAGACCTGAAAACAGATGGAGAGAATGGAGACTGATTTGCTTCATGCATCAAAAACAATAATTGGTCTTTCCAGACATTCTTGTTGCTTTAGCCAATGCAATCTTTTTATTGAAAGCACCTTGGACTGAAACACTGAATGCCTTATAATCACTAGTGAAGTCAGGAAGGGCTGGATGCAATGGGCAGCTGCAGGGTCGTGGTAGAATGTAGAATGGCAAAGTATGTGTGCGCGTGTGACTTTTGTGGCTATTGGGAAGCTGTTTCAGATAGAAAACCTTACTTTGAGGCTAGACCACTTTAAAGTCACTGTGTTCTGGTTCTCTTTGTGAAAAAGCAGCTTTCTCCTTTGGGATCCAGAGCTCCCAGGCTCTAAATTTACACTCTCCTGAAATCATGATCTATCCATATCCTCCGGCCAGCAGCCCAGGTATTTGCCCCATCACTCTGGGCCATTTTGTTTTCTTTTGAAGCAAAGACCCAAGGAAGTACAAAGTCACAGGCCAGGGAATTCCCAAAGGTCTGTTGCTAAGAGACTGAAGTCTAACTTCAGTCATTAGAACTAGTTTCCATGTGTGACTCTGGTTACTAAGCATCAACAAAGTAGACTGATTCTAAATACCAGATAGTCTACTAAATGCTAGCTGAGAGAGCAAAAGGGCTGTGATATCTGTCTCGTATGGGAATTGATCATGAAGCTTAGAGAACTACACCACAAACAAACAAGCTATGAAAGAAAGACAGCCCAAGATATCCTTCTTAGAGCATCCAACAGGGGAGGCCATTAGCAGCTGCCATCCCCATCAAATCAGTCCATATCTGCCCTCCCTGTTGAAGACACAATGGGCCACAAAAAGTGACCACTATATGGTGTTCCACTTTCTTAAATAGGTATTTCTGTTGAGTTATTCTATCCCTTTTCTTCCATTTCATGAATGGGAGGGCTGAATTGGATCTGAATGGACCTCATGTTTCCTCTAAGTTCCCAATATGAACATGCCTAAAGTAACTGGACTCTGGTGGGCAAAGGCTTAAGAATTTTGATCTATAAGAGGGCATTGTTTCAATGTTGAACATGGCAAACTCAATCATATATACTTAGTAAAACAAAAAGCAAAATTAAATAGTGTGGGTGATTTCTACCTCCACTGATAGGCTGATAAAAGTCTCTTCTGTCTGCCATCATTTGTGCTTGCTCACAGTGTGAGCATCTTGGTGAAAACTGTGGAGTGAAACATATATTTGGTCTTCCAACACACAATTCTAAAACCTTTGGATTTTTCTAGTGGCCTGTCATTGGTGTGTTGATGTGTTGAGTAATTGCAGTTACTCAGGGGTTGGGCTTATATTACTTTTGGGCTGCTGTGACAAAACAGTTGACAGAAATAACAAGGGAGGAATGGTTGATTCCAGTTCATGGTTTGGATTTCAGTCCATCACAGAGGGAAGCAGATGTCATTTGGAGTGCGGAGGAGGCTAACTAACATCATAGCAAAAGGGGAAGCAGAGTGGCCAGAACTTGGAACAGGCAAATCCTTCAAAGATCCACCTAGTGACCCACTTCCTCTACCTAGGTCCGACTTCCTAGGTTCCACAGCCTACAGCAAATAACCCCACCAGCTGGGAAACAGTATCCCAGACCTATGGGGGACGTCATTCTTCAACCATAACAGGGCTTTTAGCCCCAACTTCAGACAGGGAAAGGAGGCTAATGGTTGAGTTGGTTGTCAGTGGCCAATAATTAAGCCAATCATACCTACATAATGGAGCTTCTATTAAAACACTCAAGACTGAGTTCTGCAGGTTCTGAGTAAGCATGAAGACTGGAAATCGCGGAAGTGCATTAGGTCTATTCCCTTCTGTGTACCTCACCCCACCCACTTTCCTCATCTCTTTTCTCTGAATGTCAGCCAGTAGGGGTAAGTAAAATGCCCATGGCAATGAATTCAGCTGGTCAGTCAGAAGCACAGGTAAAACAAGCTGGGGTTTGGGGCTGATACTGGAAGTTGCATGTCTTGCATTTACCCTCTAAATTTAGGTAGATAAAATCAGAACTGTATACAACAGGCAAACGTCCTGACATAAACCTTAGTGTAACTACTCAGTAAAATTTGAGTGCTTGTTAACACACTGATGTTAACTACTTTGTACTTGATTATGCTATGTCATTTCATAATCATTCCATATGGCAGTTGTTATTACCCTCTATTTGACATGAGAAAACTGGAATTTAAAACACTTAATAATATTCTGGAGCCCAGAGCTGGTATGTCTTGTCAATGCTTCTTCATGATTAGTTCTGGAAAAACTGCCATATGTAAACATTTTAAGAGTTATATGTGTATGTGTGTAGGTGCCCACAGAAGACATAAGACACTGAATCTTCTAAAGCTGGAGTTACAGGCAGTTGTGAACCATCTGATGTGGGTGCTGGAAACTGAACTCCAGTCCTCTGTAAGAGGAACAAGCATTCTTAAACATGAGCCATTTCCCCATTGTCTTTAAAATAAATTTTTATATTTTTTAAAAATTTATATTTTCTTTATAAATAATTCACTTATTAATTTGTGTGCAGGTGTCTTTGGAGGTTAGAAGGGGCACTGAAGATCCCAGAGCTGGAGTAACAACATGTTGTAGGGCACACAATGTGGGTTCTGGAACTCTGGTCCTCTGGAAGAGCTCCAAGAGCGCCCCCCATTGAACCATCTCTCCAGCCCCTTGATGTTACCTTCACAGTAACTTAAATGTTACTTTACTCAGTAAGAAAACAAACCTCTTCTTTAGATAATAAATGCATACTGCACTTTAATCATCACTAACAGGTATATGTGAAAAGCAAGATTTTCTCCCACTCCTGATCCTCAGTTCCTTTTCTCAAAAATAAGTATTGCTAAATTAATTAAACAACTTTTCAGATGCTCTATGTAAATAAATCTAAGTATATATTCTATATAAGTATGCACTACTGTAGTATTAACACCTTTTACTTTTCTCTTTTCATAAGTAGCAAAACCTACATTTTTATCAACATGTCTTGAAGTATCATACCTAGAAGTACATATAGCTTTGAATAAGCATTCAACATTATTCTCTCCATAAATATTGATGATGGCTCTGTGGAGAAGGTATTAACACACATATTGTAAGTGATCTTGACATTTCTGATGCTATGAAATGAACCTTTTCTGCTTCCATATTGACAGCATGATTTTATGACAATAATATATGGTCCAGAGTGCTTCTTCTTATTTTTTTTGAGATCACATTATATAATCTGAAACTTACTGCACAGGCCTTGAACTTACAGAGGTCTGCATGTCTGGGATTAAAGGCATGCACCAACATGCCTATCTTAGAAGCTCAAGTCTTAAGTGGCTTAGGATCTCCAGGGCAAATCAAAGAGACACCTATCACTACATTTATTTATTTGTTTATACTGAGTAAGACAAGGGACTGATTCTCCAATTCCCTTGATAGATAAATCACAAAGCTTAAGTGTTGCCATCCCGAAGGGGAATGTGTATGTGTACATAAACACCTGTGCACTAGCTGAAGGTTAACCACCACATAATCACATGGGAAGTGTTCCAGAAGAAATACTGTGGAAATCACAAGTGTAGATAGAAAGAGTATATGATCACATGGGGTGGGGAGAGTGTATTTGAAGAAAAATTTCCCATATACACACAAGGGAGAGAATCATGGGAAGATCCATGGCAACCTAAGCATGATGGTGCACACCTGTAATCCCAGCACCTAGGGGGTGGCTGCAGGGGGATGATGAGCATGAAGATAGCCTGGACTACATTGGAGCCTATCATTTTTTTTTAAATCCATACCAATGTTAATGGTGGTTATTTCTGTGAAGTAAAATGAAATGAGGCAATGACTTCATGTTTATTTTTATAACATTTTTATTATATTTTACATATTGTATTTTAATTATACATTAAACATACAACATTCAAGCTAGCAATTCCACAGTAGAAACAAAACAGGTTATTTCTTTTCTGGCATCTGTGTATTAGAAACAGCAGTTTAGGCATGGTAACATAGGTCTTTGATCCCAACACTCAGGGGGCAGAGACTGGAAAGAGATCTCAGTGAGTTTACGACCAGCCTGGTCTACATAGTGAGTTCCAAGGCAGCGAGGGCTACTTAATGAGACACCGCCTGAAAACAAACCAATGGCAGTTTCTCAAATAGTTGTATTTTCCCAGTTGTGTCCACCATAAATGACAAAGTCTTGAAGGAAAAAAAAATGCAGTAAGCTATTACTCACTATATAATAGAATGTTAGGCAATGAATGTAATATGTTGCATACAAGCTTTGCATAGTAAAGATGGTAAAGCTGTACTGGGGGTGGGACATATGCAGAGAAATCAACCAGGGAAGGATACATACCACACCAAATAGTGTCCATTCCTGCCCCCCCCCGCCACTTTGGTTTTTTTTTGAGACAGGTTTCTTGGTGTATTTTTGAAGCCTGGAACTTGCTCTGTAGAGCAGGCTGGTCTCGAACTCACAGAGTCTGCCTTTGCTTCCCAAGTGCTGGAATCAAAGATGTGCTCTATCTAGCCTGGCAACATACCAAATAATATTTCTTACAAAGCATTACTTTTGGGGTGACTGGCTATGGTGGTTTTATTTTCTTCTTAGCATCTAATGTTTCAGAGCCATTCTAATGTATGCATAAAAAGAAAAGCAAAATCCATTTTCATTTGGGGCTAAACAAATAAAATATACTGGGCTTACTGTTTGACTGCTCAAAGTCTTATGCACCATCCAATGTGGATTTGTTCAAAGCAGACGGAGTATGCTAACAGAAAGGGCACCCCAAGCTTCACTGTGGGAGGGGAAATGATACTGCCATACACTACACAACCAAATTACAGAGAAAACTAAGGTAAGAACAAGTGTGACAGTTGCCATAATCTGAGCAAGAATGGCCTTTCCCCAGTTACCAAGTCCGGAGAAAAAGTGAAAGGTACAGGTGACAGAGCACCTCAAAGCCAAAGACTGGATAAGCATTCTGAACAGAGGAAAAAGAAAAGAAACTGGAAACAAGACAAACTTAATGAGACCCTGAGTAAACACACCAGAGATGTAACTAAAAGGAAAGAACTAGAGTGACCGGCAGTGTGCCCCAAACATTGAGGCATGAGATTTTTTTCTCTTGTAACAATCTGTTTATTGCATTTTATTTTATGTGTGTGCTGAGTGTCTGGAGGCACACCATGAGTATGCAGACACCTTCAGGAGCCAGAGGAGCTAGGTCCCTGGAACTGGAGTTATAGGTGGTCATGAGTCATCCAGTGTGGGTGCTGGGAACTGAACCTAGATCTTGTGGGAGAGCAACTGCCGAGCCCCTTGGCACCTGTATTAGTAACTTTTCTTGTTGCTTTGATTAATACCTAATAAGCAGCATTTTAAGAGGGGAAGGATTTATTTTAGCTTACAAATTAAGAAGGGCTATTGTTTGTCATGATAGAGGAAGTCAACAGAAAGCAGAGTCTGGCTATAGGCTTCAAAGGCAGTCTCTCCAATAACTCACTTTCTTTAGCTCCAACTCCTAAAGTATCTATAACCTTTCAAAAACAGCAGCCAGAAAACCAGTGTTCAAACACATAAGAATGTGGGGGACATTTCAGGTAAAACACAAGGATACCGTGAGTGTGAGTATTCCAGGCCTTGAATGGTCATGGCTAGTAAGCAGGGTGGCACAATGGTCCCTGTTGTCAAAGAAGTCACAAGGAAACAACAACAACAAAAATGAATCAGAAATCCTGCAACCAGTGAAATCTAAGAGGTAAGTTCAGAAGAGCATCCTGTTTGAGCCTGTGGGTGAGAAACCTATAGAAACAAAACTATTCTCAAAAAGAGTACATGGAAAACTGAACAGACGACTGGAGAACACCCGTCCAATTTTCTCAATCAGCATTTTTTTTTTTTTAATTGAGTTACAATTACTACCAAAGCTCAGTCATGTTCCTTCTCTTTTAAACTTCACAATGGACTTTATGTATAGACTTGTTTGGGAATCCAATCATGTATGTATGTATATATGTATGCATGTATGTATGCATATGCATACATATATATGAATAAATATTTCTAAAAGGAAAAGTAACTTTAAGCTGACATATAATAAGCCATTTAGCTATGATCCAATATCTTCTTACACATTAAAAAATAATACTTTAAAAATAATGTGCTTTGTGTTTATGTGCATCTGAGTGCTGGGGACCTCAGAGGCCAGAGGCATCAGCTGTGCCTGGAGCTGGAGTTACATAAGCCCCCCAACATGGGTTCTGAGAAACAAACTTAGGTTGTCTATCAGAAAAGCACGCATTCTTAACCAGAGACACCTCTTTATCAGCCAATTATTTTTTCTTTTTAGTATATGTGTATGGGAGTTTTGCCTGTATATATGTCTGTGCACTATGTGCATGGAGTGCCCACACAGGCCAGAAGAGGGTGGGGGATCCCCTGGAACTAGTTACAGAAAATTGTGAACCTGTGTGGATGCTAGGAATCAAACTCAGGTCTCCGTGGAAGAGTAACAAGTGTTCTTAACTGCTGAGCCATCTCTCTATCCTTGCTACATTGTTGTTAAGAACAATTTGAGGTAGTTTAAACATGAATAGACATCCCAAAGCCTACCATTTCAGAGCATCCCAGCTATGAGAACATTGTTATCATTGCTGCTGGTGTCCCTATGTAACATGGTGATGAAGCTATGTAATGATTCAGCCATTTTTGTTATTCTGCATCACTATCTTGCAATGCGCACTCCCCTCCTCCCCCACAAAACAAACTATACTCTTGGATAGCTAGGTCATTTATGCATATCATGATTATTGAAATTTAGTTTACTTTAAAGTCAAATATAATATAATTTATGTTTCCTTTCAGATAACTATTGTCGGGGGAGGACCTCTTTGGTGGTTTAGCCTCCTAGAATCTGACCATGGTCCTGACCCCAGGTGAACTCAGTGGTTCATAGGTTAGACGTGGGCAGAACCCACGTCTTTGATCTGTGGATGGTACCCTATGAGTGCACATTCATTTCAACTTGCTAGGAAAAGCTCCTAAATGTTTGTATGTTATCACTGGTGTGTCCAGTTCTTTCTTGAGTATACCCCCATTTCCCTAACTCCCCACTTAGATATTCTAGCAAGAGTGAGCAAGAGTCCTCACTCTTCTTGGTGCCCACAGCTCCCAACCTGCTGTCTGGATTCTGGGCTGACTGTTCCCAGGCTCTAGCAGGGTTCTTCTGCACGCTTCTTTCACTTCTCCAGTGCTGAAGCCTCAGGTAGACATTACTGTATCAGAACCTTGTCTCCTATGTTAAGATAATACTGTTTTTTTTTTGGGCTGGAGAGATGGCTCAGTGTTAAGAACACTGTTCTTCTGAAGGACATGAGTTTGGTTTCCAGCATCCACATAGCAGCTAACAACTGTCTGTAATTCCAAGATCTGACACGCTTACACAGAAATACATGCAGGCAAAACACCAATTCACATAAAAATAAATAAATATATATATTTTTAAAAGAATACGCCGTTTTATCAATGTGCATGGCAGGGAGTGCTATCTGCTACAGAAGCTGAAAATACACACTCCTGTTTCTTGATTCCCTGGAACCTTGGCAGGACCAGCTTCTTAAGGTGTATAGGTTGTGACTCCTCATGGAGTTGCATAACTAAATGTGGGAGTCACAAAACGTAACCACAAATTAAACATGTGACTTGATTCTAGATGTTTGACAGTGTTCAACCAGGTTGCATCACACTTTAGTGCAGCCTGTGGTTCTGAACACACCACATGCTGTCACTCTAGAAAACACAGATGATCACTGCATGAGATAGGTTACAAAAGACTGTTTCTGATATACACACAAAGCTTTCTGCTGACAGAAATACTGTGGCTTAATCATGGAAAACAGACGTTCCCTACCATCATTCCTCAGGACATAAGAGAATCAAATCAGTGTATCATTGGAGTGCTCTGTTCTAGACTGCGTGATTTGAAAACCAAAAGCAAAACCTGCTGTTGGAGTTGTTGACAATAGTTTCATTAAAAATTCGGAAATAAGACAGGATTTCCAATCATTTCTGAAATGGCCTTAAACATATGCTTGCCATTTAATTATGCATTTATGTGAAGTAGTGTTTTCAGCATTGAAGATTATAAAGCAGAAATATCAATCGGCTATGAAAAACTTGAATGTACTCTAGTTTCTATGGTGCTTGCCAAGATTTAACTCCTGAAGCCTCTCACCCTAATCCCAACGCCCAATACTGAAGACTTAACCCAGGGCCTGAGCAGCCAGGCAAGTGCTCTACCACTGAGTTATATTTTTTTCTAGCTCAAGATTTCATTGTTAAATTATAATAAAAAAAACATGTGTTTCATTAGTACACAACTCTCCTTTGTCCCTAATAGGTAGAAAAATTGTACGCTTACAAAATATGGTTTGAAAAATGTTAAAATAATTTATTATCAGTAAAGGTTTAGTTTGCATACCTATTAAATATATATACTCATGAGCCTGGGATCATATAAACATTTCTTAACCAAAACAGTTATAAGTAGGAAAATTTTAAGCCTTTGATCTAGCAGGGACAAAGCACACACCCATTCTGGACTTGCATTCTGGGAAGTATCAGACGCTCATCATAATTGCGGTGGTGGACCAGTAGCAGGAGGAAGTACACGGTGCCACAGTAATGGTTATGGAGGCCCAGGGGAACTTGAGCTGCTGTGCCCTCCTGTGGGCCTTCATACGGCTCGAGCTGTCCACGTTTCCTTGCTCCCACTTGTTCCTCAAGCTTGGCTTTCATCTTCTCAGCAACCCTGTGGGTTAGCTAACATCCTCTCAATAAATTCCTCTTCGGTTTCAATAAACCCAAACTGGTTCTGCTTACAACTGAGTCAGCATCCTTGTTGCATTATTAACCGATCGCCTTCCTGGAACACATCCGAACAGCAGCATGGGACATTAAACTGCATTTCTTAATAGAGATAAAAATATGTATTTTACCCTGGTACTTGATAGTTTGCTAAGAATTCAAAGCTGAGCATCAGTGTTCCTAAAAACTCCAAAGACTTCTGTTGTCACATCCGGCTCCAATGCTGAGAAACCTACAGCCAATCTGAGTTTCATTCTCTTTTGATTTTACTATCATCTAAACCTCAGAAATTGTTTATTTTTATGTGTATGGCT
Source organism: Sigmodon hispidus (assembly GCA_004025045.1). Taxonomy (NCBI): domain Eukaryota; kingdom Metazoa; phylum Chordata; class Mammalia; order Rodentia; family Cricetidae; genus Sigmodon; species Sigmodon hispidus. The sequence continues at coordinate 144,445 of PVIH01003541.1, forward strand.
GTTTTGTCTGCACGGGTACCTGCACAGCACATACATGCCTGGTATCCTTGGAGGTCAGAAAAGGGAACTGAATCCCCTAGAATTGTAATTATAGATGGTTGTAGATTGCAATGTGAGTCCTGGAACTGAACCCTCTTAACTGCTGAGCCATCTCTCCAGCAACCACTTCAGCTTTTTGTTGTTTTTGTCTTAAGATGTATACGGAAGTTAGAAGACAACTGTTAGGATCGAGCTCTCTCCTCCCACTACGTGGGTCCCAGGGACTGAAGCGAAGTCATCAGGTTTGGTGGCAAATGCTTTTACCCCAGAACCATCTTGCCAGCTTTATCTTTATTTCCCAGTGGTGGTGGGAACTGAGCCAAGGCTCTGCTGCTGGGCTACATCTTCAGATGACCTCCTTGGAAGCTTCTAGGTCTGCTTGTCTAGCGATGACTGTAAAATGTTCCTAACACATACCCAAGATGCATTTTTGTTTGATACTTACCAAAGAGCGCATGGGTCTTCTTGGCCTAACTACAGAGATGTGTAGATTGTCAATCACAATCTTGCTGCGTCTGAACGCTTGCCAGGCATTCCTAACCTTTTTAGATTCTGAAATTTCTACTTACTGTTCCTCATTTCATAAATTGTTGAACTTATTTATGCTATATCAAATTTAGTTTCTGCATTCCTACTTTGATCACTTAGCCTTTTTAAAAATCACAGTTTATTCATTATGCTGTGTATATGTATAGGCACACATGTGGGAGTCAGAAGTCAGTCCTCGCCCTCTCCCATGTGGGATGTGGCAATTCAGGCCATGAGGCTTGGTGGTAGGTGTCCTCAGCCACTGAGTCATCTCCCCAGCCCCATTTATTTAATTTGTATATGTGTGCATTTCTATGTATATGTATGAGCACTAAATGAATGTATAGGTACCCAGTTCCAAGTAAGGGGCTGTAAACCACCCTATATGGGTGCTACAACCATTTCTCCAACCAACAATTACATTTTTAACTTTTAGGGGCATTTGTTTATTTCTCCAAGAAACTTATTTCTATCGTATCCTGTTTCTGTTTTTATCTTCTCTCTGGTGATATTAATATTTTAAAAAACAAAAAAACCTTGAAGTGTTTTGAATCTACTAGTCTCCACTGGAGACCCAGTGATTTTGGTTTTATCATATGGATGTTTGTAGGCCTTCCCAGGACTCTATGCTAACAGTTTCCCCCGTCTTGACTGCCATGCCATCTATTCTTGGCGGTCCAAAAATCTGTTGTATTATCCTTTCCACCAAGGCCCTTTCTTATCACTTATTAATGTACCTGGGAAGGCAGACATAGCTATACAGCTTAAGTTGTCTTCAAACTCACAATCATCTTCTGTGCTTTCCAAGTGCAGTGATTAAAGGAATATGCCACCTTGCCTGGCAGGGTTATCTTTTCTAAGGAAGGGAGATAATAGGTATGATGGTCGTCTTCCTGAAGCAGCAGTGATCCTCAGTATTTAAGTCTCAGATGGGCATAGCAGCACAAGCCTGGAATCCCAACACAAGGGAAGAAAGAAGAAGCAAAGGCAGGAGGCTGGCTGCAAGTTTAAGACCAGCCTGGTGTCCATGGGAGATCTAGGTCAGCTGGGGCCACACAGAGGCACAATTTTGAAAATAACTTAATAAAGACAATTTCCATTTAGCACGAAGTCTGCACCAGACATGTTTGTTAGCAGATGAGCTCACACAACTGATGATTTCCATTTCCCCTTGCCAGTTCTAGTATGTTGTGGGACTATGTGCTCTTGTATGCTGTAAATATTTGTCACTGTAAATATTTGTCTAATAAAACACTGGTTGGTCAGAAGCTAGGCAGACAGGAAGTATAGGCGAGATGACCAGACAAGGAGAATTCTGCAAAGAGGGAGAGCCAAGAGGCACCAGACAGACACAGAGGAAGAATGCTGCTCTGAGAAAAAGGTACTAAGACACAAGGCTAAACATGGATAAGAATCATAGATTAGTTTAAGAGTAAGAGTTAGCAAGTAATAAGTCTGAGCCACAGGCCAAACAGTTTATAATTAATAAAAGCCTTTGTGTGATTATTTGAGACTAAATGGCTATGGTACCAGCCAGGCAGGGCAGAGCATCTGACTACACTAATATCTTTCTTAAGTCTTTTTCCCAGTCTTAAAAGTCAAAACTTGCTAGGAATGGGGGTTAGTTATCCTGTCTGGTTTTTATGTCAACTCAAGCTAAAGTAATCTGAGAAGAGGAAAGCTTAGTTTAAAAATGTCTATAAGATCCAGTGGTAGGCCAGCCACAGGGCACTCTTAATAAGTGACTGATGAGGGAGGGAGGTGGTGCTGGCCCATTAAAAGTATAGTCACTGGGCTGGTGGTCCTGGGTTCTATAAGAAAGCAGAGTGAGCAAGCCAGTGAGTGAGTGGCACCCTTCCCCGGCCTCTACAAAAGTTCCTGCCTTGACTTCCTTTGATGATGAACAGTGATGTGGAAATTTCATAAGCAAAATAAACCCTTTCCTCCCTAATTTACTTTTGGTCATGGTGTTTCATCACAGTAGTAATCCTGAAGATAGGGAGGAGGATCTTGAGTTCAAGGCCAGCTCAAGCTACTGAAGAATTTGTCTTAAAAATAAATAACAGGGTCCTGAACAGTGTCCCAGAAGTAACTGCTCTTGTGGAGAACCAGGGTTCATTTCCTAGCACCAGTTCACAAGTGCCCATGTAACTCTAGTTCCTGGGGATCTGACACCACCTTCTGGCCTCTCACAGACACGCTCATAAATAAACATTTAAAACAACAAAACCAGGGTAAAACCAGGTTAATTCTGTATTCGAACCAAATAGAATAGGAAAATAACCTGATTAACAAAACAAACTAAACCTATTGCAACTGAAACAAAAATAAGGGCAGACAATCAATATTTATAATAATTTGTAGGTAATTTGCTGCCATAAATAACCTGTGTCTGTGAGTCCAGTGATCTTCCCAGCAAAGTGGTCGGGATGAAAACGCTCCACACAAACAACATTCTGTTCTGTTGTAAACATTGACAAGCCTGTTCCAGACACGGGAGAACTGCACAACTACAGTAACTAGCACAAGGGTTTTCAATGCCCTCATCTGATTTCCTTAGAATGACTGCTAATCTTAAGTATGCAAATACCGTCCATATAAGACAACAAGTCCTCTCTGGACACCCAACTTTCTACTTAAAGTTTCAGCAGAAATATGTCAAGTATGTTCGGTGGTGAGTGGTGATAAAGTTTAGGCTGATCTTGCTGTGCAGAGGTCTCACAGCAAGTGTTCTGGAATCTTCTATTCAGTACAGTTTAGTTTATTCTACTTTTCTGAGTCCTAACTTTTGGCCCTGTGATTTGTATATCTTACTTCAACACCAGCATAATAAAACAGGAGTTCAAAAGCATTTTCTGTAAAGGGCAAATGAGTATGTTATGCTCTGGTGTTACCAGAGAGGATATTGAAGAATGGGCTGGACTGTGTACCCATAAAACTTTATTTATAAACTAGGCAAGGGGACACATTTAGACGACAGCCCATTCCAAGATTATGGGGATAAATTCCTTTTAGTAATTTACTATGTTCCTTTTAGATCTTTGTGTGTATGTACAGTGTATGTGTTCATGTTGCACAACTGTTACCATGTGTAATAGTGTGTGCATGGAGGTCAGAGGACAACCTTGGGTTAGTCTTTACCCTCCACTTTGTCGTTTGTTACTGCATATGTGAAGGTAGCTGGCCCACAGTTCCTGGAGATTTTGTCTCTTTCTCTCATTTTGCCTTAGAAATGGCTGTGACTGAAGATATGCATAAAAATATGTCTGGCTCTGGCTTTACATGGGTTCTGAGGATTTGAACTCAGGTCCCCACAATTGTGGAACAAGTGCTTTGTACACTGAGCCATCTCCTAGTGTAACCTTTGTTGTTGTTGTTGTTGTTTTTGATGGGGCCTTACTATGGAGCCCTGGCTAGCCAGTAACTCATTGTATAGATCAGGCTGTCTTTGAACCCAGAGACCTGCCAGCCTTTGTCTCTAGAGTACTGAGAGTAAAGGTGTGCAGTAATTTGTACTTTTAGTAATGGAGTCTGTATGCTCACCCAAATCATCTTTTGGGGTAATAGGATGACTTGGCCAGGTTTTAGTCTCTTAGCTGAGAGCTGAAAATGTGTACTGAAAAGAAAAGTGGTGCTAAGCTATCACCTGAATCATGGGCCCTAACCCTACAGCTAGACAACAATGAGAGAATGCCCTTGTATGTCTTTAGCTATTCATAACTACTAACATAGGTATAGGCATATGAAAAACCATAAACAGTTTCTTACTTGGAGGCTGACAGATCTATTTTAGGGCACAGCTCAGGCTAGAGGCTCATCAAAAGAGCATGAGTTTGAGGATAATTGGGATATACAGTGGCTATTTCAACAGAAAGTAAGGCAGGCGCAGGATGGGCACCTCTGCTGGTCTGGTACCACGCTAAAGATATCCAACACACAAATGATGGGTGAATCTGCTCTCTACTTTTATTACATACAAACTCAAACCTCCAATTTCTGCATTTGGAGGTTGGAGACTTCCAGACTGCAATAGAGGAAGGAGCAGCATGAGTGGATCTGGAAGTTCTTGAGCTGAGATGAAGCTGAAGGAAAGGCAAAGGGTATCCAAATAGTCAGAATCTGGACAAAGTACCAGGAAGGGGTTAGGGGTATAAGGAGAATGTGAGTGAGGGCACCCAACCCCCTTGGAGAGTTATGGAAATTTCCTCCTGTGGATTCAACAGAACAGAGTTGGGCCAAAGAACAGACATGAAAACTTAAGGATGCAAATAAAACTCAAGTCCTACAGAATTAAAGAATATGCACAGTGGTGGAAAATTCTGTGGGGCCAGAAACTTGTTTCTAACAGGCAGCTGAAACTTGCCTCATAAATCACAGATACAGGGTAGAGCATTGAGATGGGCATGTCACCCCATTCAGAAGGAAAAGCAGCCCACCAGTAAATACTGTTCTGCTCATACTCAACAAAGCAAGACCTCAAAGATAAAACCAGTGGTTCCATCTTAGAACAAAGTTCAAGAATATTTACAGAAATACAAACTGTCCAGTACCTAACAAAGACTAGTGCCCTGTCAAAAATTACTAGTTCCACAAAGACCTAGCTGGGAGTAGGGGTGCATTCCTAGAGTGCCAGTTGTTGGGATCAGAGGCAGGAGAATCAGGTCAAAGCAGAGTTCAAGGTGAACCTGAGATACAAGAGACCTATCCTCTAAACCAACCAGTTAATCATCCAACCAGCTAGTAGCCATCTACCCACCCCAAATCCTATCACAACACAGAACGAGAGCTGGGAATATAGATGGCTCAGGGCGTAAAGTTACTTGCCTGATGACATGAGTTAATTCCAGAATGTACACAGTAGTGGGAGGAGAGAACCAGCTACTTCACTAAAGAACAAGTAACTGTGGAAAGTTTTGCGGAGACCTAACTTCATATGCCTTCGCACTTGAGGCAGTAAACACAGGATTAGGCATCCCCCCCTCTTTTGGAGACAAGGTCTCACTATATATAGTCTATGTACCCTGGTCCTTGCTATACAGACCACATTGGCCTAAAACTCAAAGACTCACTTGCCTTGGCCTCCCAGGTGCAGGGGTTAAGAGTGCACCACACTGGGCTTCTGAAGTGATTCAATCATCTTCTAGTCCCCAAAGAGGGACCTATGATGGAAGATCCTTCAGAATAGCACAGGAGTCTCCCAGTTATTCTCAGGAAAACATTTCTGGGGTACAGAACATCAAAAACATCCTACCCACATACAACAGCCAATAGTTTAGCTCCCTTATCAGGGTGCTTTTACCAGCAGGTCTACCTTCTCCTGAGCAAACTCACAGTGTAAACAAAGGAACAGAACCGTGGTAAGTAAGCTAAGTCACACTAAGACACTAAGACATAAATTGCCTATCTCTAAGATCAGAATGGGCTCTTTCTGTAAGTAACATCAAAGACAAGAGATCTCCAGGAGCTTCCAGGGAGCCCCACCAGCAGGTTCCCCATGTTGAGGGGATTACAGGAGTCTGAGGAGGAGGAGGAGGAGGAGGAGGAGGAGGAGGCGGCGGCGGCAGAGGCCTAGCTGAATGAGTACCAGTGTCCCACATCTGTGCTTAGGGACATCTATGGACCCCTACAACACAATGCAGCTCCTTCACCCTCACTGTGAAGTTTAGATTCATGAAGCTGCCATCTAAACAAGGCTTTAACTCCCTACTACACTAATGTGGGCAAATGTTTTGAGAGACTGTGTTGAACAGTCTTGCACTGACCCATGAGAGGTGCAGAACAAGGCCCCTTCTCCCCTGTTCTCTATTCTATGAGGAGCCATTACCTTTGAGGTTCAGAAGAAAAAAAAAAAATCAAACAGAAAGGTCCCTGGCAGGGACTCCTAATGACCATGTATAAAATCTTGCTCATTTTTCAGATGAATGTGGGCTTGAAGAAAGCTGTAGCTCTGGAAATATACAAACTTGATAATTCTGAAGTCACTGAACTCTGAGAAATAAAAAAAGTGCTCCTTATTAAAATGAGCTTGAAGAAAATGGTAATGTGTTGTATAGGAAAAGGCTAATACATAGATAACTTTTACTAATAATAAAATCAATAACAGACGACAGCTACCAAGGCTTTACTCTGTAGTTCCATTGTCATAGGGAAACCGGAATTTAGATGACACGGAACATAAAAGTCACTGGTGGGCCACAGTGGCCATTACAGCTGGGGATCCACCCTGAGATTGTGTCTCCTTTGAGTTATTTTCCAATCCATTTTCCTTATAAATACTGCTAGCTTATATATCTTATAATAGTTCTAAGCATTAGATGTTATTTCATAGGCATCTATTAGTTAGGAGCCCAGAGAACTAAGAAAACATTATTGTTCAAAGCTTCTATTTTTACATTTATATACTTATGTTGTGTGCACGTATGCACAAACATCATAACATGCCTGTGGCATTAGACAACTTGCAGGGGCCAATTCTCTCCTTTATCTTGTGTGTCCTAGGGGATCAGTCTTAGGAACTAGTGTCCTTGCCCACTGAACCATCTCACTAGCTCACTCATGACCCCCTTGGGGTAACTAAATGAGGGGATGGTAAAAACTCTGCAATATAAAGGGTTTTCTAAACATGCAGTGAGCAAAACCAAATTAAAACTGAAAGGTGGAGGGAGTAAACTGGGGCAGGCTGACAGATCTCAAATGTCTTTATCATTTATTTATTGCACATGTGTGTACCTGTGGAGGGCAGAGGACTACTTGTATATGACTGGTCTCTTCCCACCATGTGGGTTATAGAGACTGCTCAGGTCATCAGGCAGGACAGCCGACACCTTTACCAGCTCAGCTATCTGACTGGCCCCAGCCTTGATTCTGAACACCTAGCACACACTTTGTACTATGCATGCTATCACACCATGAAATACAAGCAGACCCTGCCTGTAACACCTTAGCTCAGATTTCAGACTATCATGTATTACAAAATACAGTATGTTTTACTATCTACACAAAGCTGCCTGTGCCTACACAAACATTTATTTACAGAAAACAAGGACTTTTAGTATTTCCCTATCATCATTCTTCCGAAGTATCATGTACATTCACAGAAACATCAAATTAGTGTATCTTTGGATTGTACTATCTATATCAGACAAACATACCCATCTCATTAGTGGGTAAGTTTTCTTTCATCTTTACTACATGAACAATTGTATGTATACCAAGGAACTGTTAAAAACAAATTCTTTATAATCAACAAATGTTTGATTTGTATACCTACTATACTGCCATAGCGAGTCATGAGTGGAAAAGTTTAGGAAGTTCTGTTCAGGTTGAACATAACAAGTCTGGGAACAGAGTTCTAGACTATACCATTTCCAGATTAACTCAAAGGGATGAAGAACAAACCATTCATCCTGGAAGGCCATCTGCATCACATCCTCCCATGGCCTCATTTCCTCCACTGCAGAGCTGGGAAGGCTCACCTGGAGGCAACCTAATTCAGATCTCAGAGGCACCGCTTTTCCTGATGGCCGACCCCAAGTGAACTCCACAGAACCTTGGGAACACTCGTGGAGATTCCTATTAGCTGGGTCCACCTTTTCACAATGCTATCATTATAAATGCAAAATAACCACCCAGCTACAAAGCAACACATACATGTAGGATAAACAAAACCTCAGAATTTCTACAAATTATACCCAAACCACACAATTCCCCAAAGCCTGATAGTTTTTAGACATGGTTTGATTGTGCAATGACTGTGGTCTGTTTTTTTTTTTTTCACTAGTAGACCAACACTAACGTCTCCCTCCAATCTGTGTACTCACACCTGTCACTGCCCACACTAAAATACAAGCATGAGGGCTGTCATTTCATACAAAACAAGGAGGAAGAAAAAGAACTTGAGTTACATCAGTTTAGGAGTGTGTGCTCTTTATATCATTGTTCTCAGCCATTTGCAGAGATGAATTAAAAAAAAAACATGAATATCTATGTTAAAAAGACATGACTTCTGTTGCATCAGCATAGAGCTGTTTCTACAAGTCAGTAAAATATAACATCTCATTATTTAACTTTAGAGCATGAATAAAAGGCAAGAAACTTTAGGCAAGTTGTAGATCCTGTGAGTCTGGGCTTCATCTTTAGCAAGTGAAGGAGAAAATTCCCTGGGAATGCTTCTACATGTGAACCCTCACACTAGGGAGGCTCCTTTTTTATACATGTGTGCACACACAATTCCAGGTATGCGAGTATGTGTGGACATCAGTGTCTTCTCAACTGCTTTCCACCTTACTGTGTGAGACAGGGTTTCTCACAGGTGACCTCACCTCGGGCCGGCTCATCCACTAGACTCTCGAGGCTCTCGTTGCCTCTATCTCCTCAGTGTTGGAATTACAGGCATGTCGGGGATCAGGGATGTTGAGTGCATAGCCTCATGATGTATGATAAATGCTTTTACTCACTAAACCATCTCCCTAGCCTCAGGAGTGTCCCACCCCTCCTTCAACAAGTGACCAGACCTTGGCCAACACTAAAGATCTAAATCTTTAGAAGATCAGTTAAAAACATAAAGAAAAATTTATAAGAAGTCATTTTAGAATCCTAAATGGAAATAGAAGCCCACTGAGCTCTCTGTGACTTTCCTGGAGCTCCCTCTCTAGCATCCTCAACCTCGAGATGACCCCAGCCAGCACAGGCCCCTCAAGAATCTCCATGAGCGTTCTTAGTGCTTAAGGGTTTGGTTCTAGAACTGGTAAAAAGGGATAAGAGAATTTCTTCTATTTGCACCCTATTACAACACTTTTTGACCATATAGCAGTCCTGTCAAAGCCACTGGAGCACCCTTGCCGCAGGGCCAGCTTCAGACAACTCCCTGTACCATGAGCCCATGTTCTTATCCACACCTTCCCTTTCTTTTGGCAAACCATGAAAGACTCTCTACAGGGAAAAGTATGCAGGAGAGCAAGCAGAGCAAGCCACAAATTTCCTAGGGATTCTCAACTGTTGCTATGGATAAGAGAACAGTTAATAGCGTAAACATCAAGAAACCATCTAGAAAGGACTGCTGCTCTCAAAGACTGCACACCCCTGGATAGGTCAAAGTCGAGAAAGGGGTTCCGAATCAATCTGCCAATGACATCCAAACAGAGCCAACAGGAGAGCCCAGGCCTGACCTCCCCAGCACAGGTGGCCTCTGGCATTTTACCACCTTTGCTTGCAGCCAACAAAAATCAGTGAGCAAGACCATTACAAAGAAATAGAGGAGACAGAAAACACTATAGCCTGAGTTCTTCTCAAGATGGGAAAGCATCCCAGGAGGTAAGTAAGTTCCATGCAAACTGCTCTGTGAATGACCAGTTCCTTGTTGTGACTGTACTTCCCTCCAGATCCCTTTCTTTAAAAATTGTATTACATCTATTTACTTTTCTATGTATTGTGTGTGTGCTCACTTGCATGCGAATGCCATAGTACCCACATTGGGGGTCAGAGGATAAACAACCTGGAGCAGTCAGCTCTCTCTCCTTCCACCCTGTGGGTCCTGGGGTGGAACCCAGTTCCTCAGCCTTGGCAGCAAGTGCCTTCTCGCACTGAGCCATCTACACTCTCTTTCTTGCATGTGATCATGATCTTTGTGTTATAAGAAACAATATGACTTTAATAAAGCCTCAGTTCTTAAACATGCATATGTATTTCTAGGGAAATTTTTGAAAATTGATTCCCAAGTCATATCCTTCAGTCATGAATTTATTTACCCAGATTGGGATGGGGTAGTGGTAAGGTTTCTCAAAGGTATTTAGGGGATTCTGTCTTGCAAAGCTGCCCTAGGCTGAACAGTGAACACAGGAACGTTCAGAAGTTATTGCTGCAGAGGAGAGTTCCACCTTCCTTGGCCCACAGCCACCACAGGTAAATATGTATTCCGTCTTGGTGTCAAATTATTTTTAAAGGCAGAGGGGCAGAGGGATGAGGGGAAACAATGCTGCTTTTGTTGGGGGTATGTTGTTTTCAATGCCACAAAACTTCCTAGCATATTCTGGAAACCCGTTCTTCTGGTTTTTAATTACATGACACTGGGAAGCATTGGACTGGTTGACAGGATTTTGGATGCAATGAAGTCCGAAGCTGCAGTGACTGTCAGAACTTTGGAAAATTCCTCCAGAAATTTCCCAGTCTACGCACACTAGGGTCAAATAACAGACAGCATCATTTCCTAAGTTCTAACATTGCTACCTGCCAAGAAGGGCGGGTCCCATCCACCCATCAAAGACTGTGATTTGCTATTACAAAATTAAGCAGAACTTCTAAGGAGGCCAGAGACTCAAACCAGGGCCTGTTCAGATTCCCCTGGAGGCTTGCTAAGAGTCAGGCTTGGGGCCCTCCACACAGGATGTCTGGACTCCACACCTGGGTCTACAAGGTAACGAGATGGCCAGCCTGAGAGGGATGGAAGTCTGGCATCTCTGCTTCTGTTCTGTCTGATGCCTTTGCTTTTGCTAAAAACACAGCAATAAGTAATGGGCTTTAACCTTTTCTTTTCAGTCATTTCAAATTTCAGAAGAGCTAAGCTGCAAAGAACTGTGAAAGCCCTCCCATCCAGACGGGGGCAGTAATGCACAGAAACAGGGCTGCTCCAGAATCCACTATCGGGAAGACAGCAGGAAACAACTAAGCATCAGGCAACTTGCATGCCTGGAGCTGAGACAATGGACAGGACCACTCCCTGATCAGGACTGAATGAGCGCCTATCCTTCCTGCCTTCTATTAAGCCAAATCCTAATGTAAGGTCCTTGAATATGGACTTGGGGGAGGGGGAGAGATAGGTCACTGTAACCCTTATCTGTTCCTCTTTCTGGTATAGCCAAATGGAATAACTCTCCACCTTATCCTTTTCACCACGACACAGTCTTTTAATTGATTAAGCCGAGCTGGAGCAGGTTTTGGCTTGTTTTTGAGACACCTGTCTTATACAGTTCAAACTGACCCTCAATTTGCTATGCAGCAAGGATGATTTTGAACTCGTGCTACTTCCAAGTATTCACTACCACACCCGACATATGCAACACAGGAGATATATGCACCTAGGACCCAGGCTTCAGGTACATCAGGCAAGCATTCAACCAGCCGAGCTATCCCCAGACATCTAAAAACAGGATGGAAGCATGTATCTGTGGCAAATACTGCTGTGAGAATTCCCACACTATGGACTCACATAAAGCATGGTTCTTAGGTAACAAGAGAGATTTCTGTTCAGTTTGAGGCTTGAGGACTGAAACATGTAGAGTAAAATGAGATTGTCTTCAGGTATATCTTGGAATTTGTTCCAAAAATAAAAATTTCATCAGAACACACAGGTGGACTTAGTCTGTTCATTCATTATGCTCAAGAGTAATTGTTATTTCTCTTGAAGGAGAAAGTGGTAGAGTAGCCTTAAGCTGCAGAAGGACCTGCCCCTCGCCCATCCAAGAAAAAGTGACCTACTTTCTGGTTTTTCATGGGGATAGTGTGAACTTTTCATTGTAAAAAGAAATCTTTATCATGGTGGCATGGGCAGGGGCAGCCTTTTTAGAGTACTGCAACACACATCAAATTGCCATATATTTAAACACTGAAAGAGTAATACCACAGTAATTCTGCATGAAATTCATATCAACTCGTCTATGTGAGAGCATACAGTAAAGTTCAGAAGTCAAAAGGGAAAGAGAAAAATCACTTTATAAGTTTAACTTCTGGGTCCAGCGAGATGGCTCAGCAGAGTGCTTGCTGTTCAAGCATGAAGGGCTGAGTTCAAATCCCCAACACTCATGTAAGAGCTGGACACGTCAGAGAGCATCTGTAAACCACCACCACGGAGGTGAAGACAGACGTGTACATGTATGTATTTCATAAATACACACAACTTCTCTATTAGGCAGACAACAACAACCAACCAATCAACCAAGCAGATAAAACACCCACATCCACCCTCCCACTTACCCCCAACAAAAACAAACAAACAAAAACTCTTCAAAGATAAAGAAAGTGATTAACTGGGGTAATTCTTGGAGGTTATATCAGAGTTAAATCTAATCTTCTTTGTCTATAAAGACTCCTCAAATATCAAAGAGAAAAAGACCAACGGAAGAAAAGCAAACCAAGCTCAGGACGCGCAGCATGAGGGAGAGAAGAGAGACACAAACCACCTTTAAATAAAAGGACAGCCTCCTGAAATTTTAGCTATGCAAATTTAAGCCATAAGGATACTGTACATTTTTTTTTTTAAAATGATAATGGCAAGGATCCAGAATGTACGGCAACCTATTCTGCTGGTGAGGCTCTCCTAAGCTACCATCAGTGCAAAATAAAGCAGTTCTACGAAAGGAAATCAAGTTGGGCTTATATGGCAAGTCTAATTCTAGGTACCAGAGAGACTGAGGCAGGAGGATTGGAAATTCAGGGACCACTTGGGCTACTGAGTGAGTTCAAGGCCAGCAATGGCAACTTAGTCTCAAAGTAAGAAGTAAAAAGCAGGGTTGGGCATGTAGCTGAGTGGAAGAGTACTTGCTGTACATTCACTACCCCAGCATCATCAAAACCGATAAACAAGAAATATCCAGGGATGTCAATACCACTAGACATACCTATGAGCACACACTTGCCCAAAGTTCCCTATATACAAATCTGCACATGCAGGAAGTGATAAGTGATGCTCATTACGGACTGGAAAACTCAGTGCTGTTCAAAGTGCAAGCAAGTGTAGAAGATCTAAGATGACAGGGAAACAAACATCGGAGGGCCAGTGAACCGGTTCAGTGGGGAAGGCACCGGAAGGAGGTCACGGCTCTGTTCTCCCCTGGCACAAAGAATGACTCCTGTAGGCTGCCCTCTGACGTCCATAATGTATGCCGTGATGTGCCCCCCCAAAAGCTAAAACTAGGTGAGGCATGATGGCTCACCTTTAATGCTGGCACCAAAGGCAGAGGCAAGCAGATCTCTGAGTTCAAAGCCAGCTTGATCTACAAATCAAGTTCTAGATCAACCAGGGATACATAGTAAAACCTTGTCTCCTAAACCCCAAATCTTTGAATCTCACAAGCCCTGGAAGAATTTATGATAGCGCTGCTGGCCTGGACAAAGCATGAGGACAGCTGCAAAGGGGACAGATTGGAGATTGGACAGCAAGATTGTCAAAGTGTGACTTCCCATGGCGGTTTCTTTATAACAATTACCAGAAAGCACCCAATTATACTAAATTGAGGACAGCTGGGGATATTGCTCAATTGCCAAAGTCCTTCCTGTGCCAGTGTTAGGTGCAGAGTTTGATCCCAGAAGCTCCGTTACAAATGCCAGAGAAGCAGGCAGGTACTGGGCAGGCAGAGGCAGGTACTGGGCAGGCAGAGGCAGGTACTGGGCAGGCAGAGGCAGGTACTGGGAAGGCAGAGGCAGGTACCGGGCAGGCAGAGGCAGGTACTGGGCAGGCAGAGGCAGGTACTGGGCAGGCAGAGGCAGGTACTGGGCAGGCAGAGGCAGGTACTGGGCAGGCAGAGGCAGGTACTGGGCAGGCAGAGGCACATGGTTTTCTGGGACTTTCAGGCCAGCAAGGGCTACATGGTGAGACTTTGTCTCAAAACAAAAATAAATCCAAACCCCCAAAACCCCACTACCACTACACACACCACACACACAGAGCCCATGATGACTTTAGCTTAATGG